>VKKV01000070.1:0-13336 GCA_008080845.1 Phytophthora kernoviae | reverse complement strand
GGTTCACTGGGTTCTTGGTCATCTTGATGCACGACTGGTTGTTCGCGGATCATGAACTCGGGTCCCGTCTCGTTGGCAGCCGCCAGAATCTCGCCAGCAGGCGATGAATCCACTTGCCTTCTGGATAGCCAGGCTGAGCGCGATGTACTCCGCTTCGCTCGTAGACAGCGAAACACTTGACTGCTTCTTGCTGCCCCAGCTCACTGGTGCACCCATCAGCATGAACGTAGCCTGAAGTCGACTTGCGGTCCGCGAGGTCGCCAGCCCAGTCCGCGTCGGAGTACCCGCGAAAGTCAATGTTGTCACCCGGCTTGAAGCAGATTCCATGCGTCTTGGTCTGCAGGTAGCGAAAGATGCGCTTGACCGCAACCCAGTGTTCTCTTGAGGGTTCTCCATGAAGCGCGACATAGCCAACCGCGTACGAAATGTCCGGGCGAGTAGCAGTCATCAGGTGCATCAGAGCACCAACAGCTTCGCGAAACGGAGCGTTCACTTTGGTCGCTGCGTCGCTTGGAATCAGTCTAGTGCTTATGTCGACGGGACTCACCACGGCCTTGCACTCGTCCATGCCGAAGCGCTTAAGAATGTCGTCCACATACCGCCGCTGGCACATCGTCACACTGCCGTCCGTCCACCTAACTCGATCCCAAGAACAAACGTGCACTTGCCGCTGTCGGTCATCTCGAAACGAGTCTTGAGGTCCTTCTTCGTGCGTGAGATCAGCTGGGTGAACTTCCGGTGATCAATACATCGTCCACATATACCAGCACGAGCACGCAGTGGCCATCAACCACCTTGATGTAGAGGCACGGGTCAAAGGCCGACACTTGAAAGTCGATAGAACACATGAACTCGTCGAAGGTCTCGTTCCATACGCGCGAAGCTTGAGACCGTGATCGCCTTCACCAATTCCAGGCAGTCGAAGTCGCCATCCAGTTCGACGCCTTCGGGGACCGCGCAGAAAACCAGCTCCTTCATTATTCCGTACAGGAAAGCGGTCACCACATCCAGTTGGTCGAGAGGCCAGCCAAAGTACTTGGCAATCGCGATGATCATGCGCAGCGTCACGTATTTGACCACGGGCGAGAACGTCTCCGTAGTCGATGCCATACTTCTGCTTGAAGCCCTTGGCCACGAGACGCGCCTTGTACTTCTCGATCGATCCGTCCGCTTTACGCTTGATCTTGAACACCCATTTGGTGCCGATGGCGCGCTGTCCGTTGGGCAACTTGGCAGCTCGAAATACACCACGCAGTCGCATCGACTTGAGTTCCGCGCGAATCGCCTTGCGCCAGTGCACTTGGTCCGGGCCGTTCACCGCTTCTTGGAATGTCGGCGGCTCCGATAAATCCACAGCTGCTTCGACGGCGTTGGCACTGGCACGCCAAAATACAGGAGAAGTCGAATCATCGTCTTCATCTTGATCCCCAGACTTTTCTTCTTCGTCGGGTTCGGCTCGGTGTGAGGGGATACGTCCGGTGCGCTTGCTCCTCTAAGCCAGCTCTGTGGCGAGCGGTGCGCGATCTTCTGGCGGTGTCCTCATCGCTACTTGATCGGTTCTTGCGCTTCCCGTCTGCTGAAAGCTCGTTTGGCGTGGACCATCATCGTCGATGTCGAGGGCGTCAAGGTCCAGTGCAGTATCATCGACATCTTCATCCGAAGTATCCGCTGAAAACCAAAAGTCGACTCATCGAAGTTGACATCGCGACTGATCACCACCTGCCCCGCCTCGATGTCATAAACTCGATACGCTTTGGACACTTCTTCGTAACCTAGGAACACACCAGTGCGAGACTTGGGATCCACTTGAGTCGCTTCTCCTTTGGAGTAAGAATGTACGTCCGACAGCCGAACACACGCATGTGCTTCACACTCGGCTTGGACTTGTACACGATCTCGAACGGAGTCTTGTGCTCGATCTTGGGTGACGGCAGGCGGTTCTTCACGTAGATGGCCGTCATCGCCGCCTCAGCCCAGAAACACTTGTTCAACTTGGCGTGATGCAGCATGCTGCGACCGATTGTGACGATAGTCCGGATGGCTCGCTCTGCCGTGCCGTTGGTTTGGTGCGCGTACGGGACCGTGGTTTGCTGCTCGATGCCTTCGTCTTCGTAGAAATCCTTGAGCGAGTTGGTCGCAAACTCACGAGCGCCGTCGTGCCGCACGAACTTGACCTTCTTGCCAAACTGCTTCTGCACCTTCATGATGTACGTCTTGATGCAGTCTTCGCTTTCCGACTTGGCGCGCAGGCAGAAACCCTTCATGCACCCGCTGGCTTCGTCCACGACCAGTAGCAAATACTTGCTGCCACCAAGTGAGGTTTTCTCCATGGGTCCAAAATGTCAAAGTGGAGCAACTCGAAAGTGTCGTAGCGACGCTTGTCATGGTTGCTTGGGAACGGTTTTGGACCATCTTCCCTTGCTGACATCCGCGACACAGGCTCGGTCCACTCGACTTGGAAGGTGCCTTCGCGTCCTTGACCATGTTGTTGTCGACCATCTTGCGAAGCACTTCAACCGGAGCGTGACCCATGCGCGCGTGCAGGTCGACAGTCTTGCCACTCGTCGCCGCATTCGCCGACCGATGAGGCGTCTGAAGCCAGTAGAGTCCATCCACGAGGTTTGCCGTCGCCACCACTTGCTTGGAGTCCTTGTGCGCAATCTGCATCTTGGTGCCGTCGAACACGACTTGGAACAGGCCACTCTTGTTGATCTGTGGAACCGAGAGCAGGTTCTTGCTCATGCTCGGCACGTACAGCGCGTCCTTGATCTCGATCTCGCGCTCGTCGCCGTTGGGAAGGACCACTTTTTCCACGATGGTCCCCACACCTATGATGGCCGCCTTGTTGCCGTCGGCCACCGAAAGTTCGCCTTCGTTTCGCTCGATCAAATTGGCGAACTTGGCCTTGTCGTTGCAGATGTGGTGCGTTGCGCCGCTGTCGACCGCCCACATCCCGAGCATATCCTTGCCCGTCGAAATACCACACTCTAGTGAAACCGCGAACGCCACTCGATCGTAGCCGTAGTTGTAGTTGTCGTCGTCGTTTCGCCACTGGGCAGTATTGGCCCCGCGTCCACGGCCGTTGCCGCCGCGTCTTAGGCCCCGATTCTCGTCCTTCTGCTTGGTCCAGCACTTGTCCACCGTGTGCCCCAATTTTCCGCAGTATGTGCACTGGCGAGACTCTCGGTCGGTGTTGAACGCCTTGGCCGCGTTCTCTGTCTTCACCGTCGCCGTCTTCTCGCCTTGCCGCTTGATGTGCTCGTTCGTCAGCACCTTCACGACGTCTTGCGACCGCAGTTCAGCGCTGCTCATCTCCAAGTTCAGCACGACGTTCTCGTAGCTCTTGGGAGACTGCGCAACAGGCAGATTGCCACGTCTTCGTCCTCCATCTTGGCGCCGATGCTGCTGAGCTTGGCGCTGATGTTGAGAACCTCATTGCAATGATGCAAGACATTGCCGCCTTCCGACATCTCCATGCTGAAGAGCTGGCGCTTCAAGTAGATGCGCCCAGCCTTCTGCGATCCACCGTACAGCGTCTTCAGGCGCGACCACGCAACCCACGCTTCCTCGCAGTCGTCGACCACATGATGGTAGTCCGCGTCCATGTGGAGCAGCATCAGTCCGAAAGCGATGTTGCTCGACTTGACGTAGTCGTCCTTGGCCCGGGAGTCCGTGAAGGTCGGAGTCGTCTCCCGGTTCACCACATACCACGTCGACTTGGTAAGGAACACGCCACGCATGTAGCGGTTCCACGTCGCGTAGTTGTCTCCGTTGAACTTGTCGATGGAGACCTTGGTCGAGGCGTCTTGGGCAGAGGACATGGTGCTTGGGCTCATAACCTGATAAAGGTGTTGAGGTCTTGGAAGCGAGGCTTAGGCTGAGCGGAGGGAGTTCTGCACTTGGTGCGGGGACCGGAGTGAAGACCACTTGAGCTGAAGAAGGAAGATTCGAAAGTGATTGATTGATCGGAGCTTACACTGTCTTCACTACCTAGTCTGCATCCAATCATTTGGTGCATCTAATCCAAACACTCTGTACTCGTCCAATCATCCTACTCGTCTAATCATCGGTGGCGTAAACAACTTACCGTAATCATCGCGGGATCGTATTGGACCGGTTCGGGTTAACCGGTTAATGGGTACAACTGGTACAACTGGTACACAGTACCCAAAACCAGTAACCCTCAATAGACAGTGACACACTTGACTGCTTCTTGCTTCCCCAGCTGATGGGACCACCAGCCAACTTGAAAACGTAGCCGGATGTCGACTTGCGATCCGAAAGATCTCCAGCCCAGTCAGCATCAGAGTAGCCTTCAAAGTGAATCGTGTCAGCGTGCTTATACTGGATGCCATGAGTCTTGGTGCCTTGCAGGTAGCGAAAGATACGCTTGACAGCGATCCAGTGCTCTTCTTGGGGGTTCTCCATGAAACGTGCCACGTATCCCACGGCGTAGGCGATGTCCGGTCGACTCGCACACATGAGGTGCATGAGTGCACCCACAGCTCTCGGAACGGCGCGTTGATCTTGGAAGGTTCATCACTCGGAACCAACTTCGAGCTCATGTCGATAGGACTCACGGCAGGCTTGCTCTCGTCCATGGCGAAGCGCTTCAGAATGTCGCTGATGTATCTGCGTTGGCACATGGTCACACTGCCGTCGGGGCCATCGATGAGTTCGATCCCTAGCACAAACTTGCAAGCTCCGCTGTCGGTCATCTCGAAGCGGGCCTTGAGATCGAGCTTGGTCTGGTTCATCATCTTCATCGAGCTTCCGGTCACTAGCACATCGTCCACATATACGAGCACTAGTGCGCAGTGATCACCCTCCTTCTTGATATAGAGGCACGGGTCGTATGCAGACACTTCGAAGCCGATGGAGCGCATGTACTCGTCGAAGGTCTCGTTCCAGACACGAGACGCTTGCTTGAGGCCATAGATGGCTTTCACCAGTTCCAGGCAGTCAAAGTTGTCGTCCACTTCCATGCCTTCTGGGATGACACAGAACACGACTTCCTTCATCTCGCCGTAGAGGAACGCAGTGACCACGTCGAGTTGGTCGACGGGCCAGTCCATATGTTTGGCGAACGCGATCACCAGGCGAAGCGTCATGTACTTGACAACCGGCGCGAAGGTCTCGGTGTAGTCGATGCCATACTTCTGTTTGAAGCCCTTGGCCACGAGTCGCGCCTTGTACTTCTCGATGGAGCCATCCGCCTTGCGTTTGATCTTGAATACCCACTTAGTACCGATGGCGCGCTGTCCACTCGGAAGCTTGGCAGGCTGGAACACGCCGCGCTTGGTCATCGAGTTGAGCTCGGCTTGGATAGCCTTGCGCCAGTGAACTTGGTCCGGTCCGCTCACGGCTTCTTGGAATGTCGACGGCTCGGCCATATCGCCCACTTCAGCCATGTTGGCACTCGCACGCCAGAATGTTGGCGGAGTCGACGACTGATGTTCGCCGGAGTCATCCTTGGTTTCTTCGTCAGCATATCGTTCAGCCCGTGCAGTTGATCGGCGCTTGCGGTGATGCTCGAATGTCCTTTCAGGAGCGCTTGCTTCTTCGAGATTTGTCGCTGGGCGAGGTCGATTGATGGGCATTGGTTCTGGTTCCGACTCGGGCTTTCGCGAACGCTTACCGGTTTGTCGGAAATCGCTTGGAGCTGCAGCCTCATCTTCATCAATGTCGAGATCGTCCATCTGCTCAGTCATGTCGGTGAGATTGCTGTCCAGTGCAGCACCACCCATGGTTTGCTCGTCGAAGGTGACATCGCGACTGATCACCACCTGGCCCGCCTCGATGTCATAAACTCGATACGCCTTCGACAGTTCCTCATATCCCATGAAGATACCAGCGCGAGACTTGGGATCCCACTTGAGCCGCTTCTCCTTCGGGGTGAGGATGTACACCAAACATCAAACACACGCATGTGTTTTACGCTGGGCTTCGCCTTGTGCACCAGCTCAAACGGTGTCTTTTCCGCAATCTTGGGTGACGGCAGGCGGTTCTTGATGTAGATGGCAGTCATAGCCGCCTCCGCCCAAAAACACTTGTCCAAACCGACGTGATGCAGCATGCTGCGACCGATGGTCACGATGCTTCGAATGGCACGTTCCGCGGTGCCGTTAGCTTGTGTGCATACGGCACCGTGACTTGCTGCTCGATACCTTCATCGTCGTAGAAGCGCTTGAGCGAGGTCGTCGCGAACTCCTTGGCACCATCATGACGCACAAACTTCACATGTTTGCCGAACTGCGTCGAGATCTTGGTGATGAAACTCGTCAGGTGTGCTTCGCTCTCTGATTTGGCTCGAAGGCAGTACCCCTTCATGCAGCCGCTGGCTTCGTCAACGATGAGCAGCAAGTACTTGCTCCCACCGAGAGACGCTTCCTCCATCGGACCGCAGATGTCAAAGTGGAGTAGTTCGAAGACATCATACTTGCGCTTGTCTGGGTACTTGGGTATGGCTTCTGGACCATCTTGCCTTGCTTGCACCCGCGACATACTGTCGAACTATCGGAGCTGGCAGGCGACTTCGCGTCCTTCACCATGCCACTTGACACCATCTTGCGTAGTACGTCGTTCGGAGCGTGGCCCATTCGCGCATGGAGGTCTACATTGTTCACCGATACACCTCGATGTGATTCACGTGAGGGAGTGCGTAGCCAGTAGAGTCCATCTGCAAGATCAGCTGTTGCCACGACTTGCTTGGAGTGCTTCTGCGCAATCGTCACGTTTGGTCCATCGAAAACCACTTGGAACTTCCCGCTCTTGTTGACCTGCGGAATGGACAGCAGATTCTTGTCCATTTCCGGCACGTACAGCGCGTCCTTAATCAGGATCTCGCGCTCGTCGCCGTTGGGCAGAACCACTCGCTCGTTGATGGTTCCCACACCCATGATCTTGACCTTGTTGCCGTCGGCCACTGTTACTTCGCCCTCGTCACGAATTTCGAGTCCAGCGAACTTGTTCTTGTCGTTGCAGATGTGATGCGTTGCACCACTGTCGATCGCCCACATCCCGCTCTTCTTCATACTTGTGGAGACACTGCACTCCATCGAAACCGCAAACGCGACACGATCATCGTCGCCCCAGTCGCGCCGCTGGACGAAGTTGGCTCCACGCCCATTGCCACGGTTTTGGCGAGGCTTGCGATTCTCATCCTTCTGCTTGGTCCAGCACCGGTCGACCGTATGCCCCAATTTACCGCAGTAAGTACACTCGCGAGGCTCACGGTCAGTGTTAAACGCCTTGGCCGTGCCTTCACTCTTTACCATAGGTTTCTCACCTTGGCGCTTGATGTGCTCATTCGTCAGCACCTTGATCACGTCTTGCGATCTCAGCTCAGCGTTGCTCTGTTGTCAAGACGACATCTCGAGCAGCCGGCGGATACCGGTAGACACCGGTATGTCGACCTTCACCCAGCAGTACCGTAAATACTCCTGTGTTTATGGGACGGTGTTTACGCCACGGATGTTTACGCCATTGTGGGTACAAGATTGTGGGTACAAGATGGGCCTCTACGTGGGCGTTGCTGATTGGCTGAGGCAACTCAGTATCCAGTAGAGAATCCAGTAGTGTGTATCCAGTAGGAGATCCAGTAGGCTTAGAGGTAGCAAGCAGGTTGCGAACTAAGGACCTAAATCAATCACTTTGCATTTTGCCAACAACTGCTCAAACGACCTTTTCAACAGGTTATGAGCCCAAGCCCCGCAGACTTTGCCCCCGCCACCGACTTCGCCTACGCCATGGACGCCTCCGCCCCATCCCGCATCAACAAGTTCAACGGAACTAACTTCCACACGTGGAAGTTCAAGATGCAGATGGTGCTCGAAGAGCGCGATCTGTGGGAAATCGTGAGCGGGAAGTGAAGCTCGAGCAGTGCGCAACCGTGCTGGACCAAGCGACGTTCAAGAGGAAGTCTCGCAAGGCGCTGGCGATTATCTGTCTCGCGATGGAGGATTCGCAGTTGCCGCTGGTTCGCTCGGCGAGTGGCGCGCATGATGCATGGTCAAGACTGGAAGGACACTTCGAGAAGAGGAGTTTGGCGAACAAGCTCTTTCTTCGTCGACGTTTCTTCACAACCATGATGGAGAAGGTGATGATGTGTTGGAGCACATCAACAAGCTCAAGACGCTGGCGGAGCAGCTCGACGCGGTCGGTGCTCCGGTCAGTGAGGACGACTTGGTGATCACGCTTCTGGGAAGTCTGAGCGAGTCGTACCAGTTCCTGATCACGGCATTGGAATCGCGTTCCGATACGCTGTCGTGGGAACTTGTGACGTCTCGGCTCCTGCATGAGGACATGAAGCGCAAGGAGCAGGGCGGCGACGGAGCCGCGTCTGGCCAAGCGTTCATGATGAGAGACAACAAGCGCAAAGGACGACCGGTGAAGAAGACCGGTGCGTGCCACAGTTGCGGCAAACAAGGACATTGGATCGCGGAATGCCCTTCGCGGATCAACAACGACGCTGAGCGATATTATTGAGGGTTACTGGTTTTGGGTACTGTGTACCAGTTGTACCCATTAACCGGTTAACCCGAACCGGTCCAATACGATCCCGCGATGATTACGGTAAGTTGTTTACGCCACCGATGATTAGACGAGTAGGATGATTGGACGAGTACAGAGTGTTTGTGATTAGATGCACCAAATGATTGGATGCAGACTAGGTAGTGAAGACAGTGTAAGCTCCGATCAATCAATCACTTTCGAATCTTCCTTCTTCAGCTCAAGTGGTCTTCACTCCGGTCCCCGCACCAAGTGCAGAACTCCCTCCGCTCAGCCCAAGCCTCGCTTCCAAGACCTCAACACCTTTATCAGGTTATGAGCCCAAGCACCATGTCCTCTGCCCAAGACGCCTCGACCAAGGTCTCCATCGACAAGTTCAACGGAGACAACTACGCGACGTGGAACCGCTACATGCGTGGCGTGTTCCTTACCAAGTCGACGTGGTATGTGGTGAACCGGGAGACGACTCCGACCTTCACGGACTCCCGGGCCAAGGACGACTACGTCAAGTCGAGCAACATCGCTTTCGGACTGATGCTGCTCCACATGGACGCGGACTACCATCATGTGGTCGACGACTGCGAGGAAGCGTGGGTTGCGTGGTCGCGCCTGAAGACGCTGTACGGTGGATCGCAGAAGGCTGGGCGCATCTACTTGAAGCGCCAGCTCTTCAGCATGGAGATGTCGGAAGGCGGCAATGTCTTGCATCATTGCAATGAGGTTCTCAACATCAGCGCCAAGCTCAGCAGCATCGGCGCCAAGATGGAGGACGAAGACGTGGCGATCTGCCTGTTGCGCAGTCTCCCCAAGAGCTACGAGAACGTCGTGCTGAACTTGGAGATGAGCAGCGCTGAACTGCGGTCGCAAGACGTCGTGAAGGTGCTGACGAACGAGCACATCAAGCGGCAAGGCGAGAAGACGGCGACGGTGAAGACAGAGAACGCGGCCAAGGCGTTCAACACCGACCGAGAGTCTCGCCAGTGCACATACTGCGGAAAATTGGGGCACACGGTGGACAAGTGCTGGACCAAGCAGAAGGACGAGAATCGGGGCCTAAGACGCGGCGGCAACGGCCGTGGACGCGGGGCCAATACTGCCCAGTGGCGAAACGACGACGACAACTACAACTACGGCTACGATCGAGTTGCGTTCGCGGTTTCACTAGAGTGTGGTATTTCGACGGGCAAGGATATGCTCGGGATGTGGGCGGTCGACAGCGGCGCAACGCACCACATCTGCAACGACAAGGCCAAGTTCGCCAATTTGATCGAGCGAAACGAAGGCGAACTTTCGGTGGCCGACGGCAACAAGGCGGCCATCATAGGTGTGGGGACCATCGTGGAAAAGTGGTCCTTCCCAACGGCGACGAGCGCGAGATCGAGATCAAGGACGCGCTGTACGTGCCGAGCATGAGCAAGAACCTGCTCTCGGTTCCACAGATCAACAAGAGTGGCCTGTTCCAAGTCGTGTTCGACGGCACCAAGATGCAGATTGCGCACAAGGACTCCAAGCAAGTGGTGGCGACGGCAAACCTCGTGGATGGATTCTACTGGCTTCAGACGCCTCATCGGTCGGCGAATGCGGCGACGAGTGGCAAGACTGTCGACCTGCACGCGCGCATGGGTCACGCCCGGTTGAAGTGCTTCGCAAGATGGTCGACAACAACATGGTCAAGGACGCGAAGGCACCTTCCAAGTCGAGTGGACCGAGCCTGTGTCGCGGATGTCAGCAAGGGAAGATGGTCCAAAAACCGTTCCCAAGCAACCATGACAAGCGTCGCTACGACATTTCGAGTTGCTCCACTTTGACATTTGTGGACCCATGGAGAAACCTCACTTGGTGGCAGCAAGTATTTGCTACTGGTCGTGGACGAAGCCAGCGGGTGCATGAAGGGTTTCTGCCTGCGCGCCAAGTCGGAAAGTGAAGACTGCATCAAGACGTACATCATGAAGGTGCAGAAGCAGTTTGGCAAGAAGGTCAAGTTCGTGCGGCACGACGGCGCTCGTGAGTTTGCGACCAACTCGCTCAAGGATTTCTACGAAGACGAAGGCATCGAGCAGCAAACCACGGTCCCGTACGCGCACCAAACCAACGGCACGGCAGAGCGAGCCATCCGGACTATCGTCACAATCGGTCGCAGCATGCTGCATCACGCCAAGTTGAACAAGTGTTTCTGGGCTGAGGCGGCGATGACGGCCATCTACGTGAAGAACCGCCTGCCGTCACCCAAGATCGAGCACAAGACTCCGTTCGAGATCGTGCCAAGTGCGTGTGTTCGGCTGTCGGACGTACATTCTTACCCAAAGGAGAAGCGACTCAAGTGGGATCCCAAGTCTCGCACTGGTGTGTTCCTAGGTTACGAAGAAGTGTCCAAAGCGTATCGAGTTTATGACATCGAGGCGGGGCAGGTGGTGATCAGTCGCGATGTCAACTTCGATGAGTCGACTTTTGGGTTTTCAGCGGATACTTCGGATGAAGATGTCGATGATACTGCACTGACCTGACGCCCTCGACATCGACGATGATGGTCCACGCCAAACGAGCTTTCAGCAGACGGGGAAGCGCAAGAACCGATCAAGTAGCGATGAGGACACCGCCAGAAGATCGCGCACCGCTCGCCACAGAGCTGGCTTAGAGGAAGCAAGCGCACCGGACGTATCCCCTCACACCGAGCCGAACCCGACGAAGAAGAAAAGTCTGGGGATCAAGATGAAGACGATGATTCGACTTCTCCTGTATTTTGGCGTGCCAGTGCCAACGCCGTCGAAGCAGCTGTGGATTTATCGCCGCCGACATTCCAGAAGCGGTGAACGGCCCGGACCAAGTGCACTGGCGCAAGGCGATTCGCGCGGAACTCAAGTCGATGCGACTGCGTGGTGTATTTCGAGCTGCCAAGTTGCCCAACGGACAGCGCGCCATCGGCACCAAATGGGTGTTCAAGATCAAGCGTAAAGCGGACGGATCGATCGAGAAGTACAAGGCGCGTCTCGTGGCCAAGGGCTTCAAGCAGAAGTATGGCATCGACTACACGGAGACGTTCTCGCCCGTGGTCAAATACGTGACGCTGCGCATGATCATCGCGATTGCCAAGTACTTTGGCTGGCCTCTCGACCAACTGGATGTGGTGACTGTTGTCAAGACGACATCTCGAGCAGCCGGCGGATACCGGTAGACACCGTATGTCGACCTCACTCAGCAGTACCGTAAATACTCCTGTGTTTATGGGACGGTGTTTACGCCACGGATGTTTACGCCATTGTGGGTACAAGATTGTGGGTACAAGATGGGCCTCTACGTGGGCGTTGCTGATTGGCTGAGGCAACTCAGTATCCAGTAGAGAATCCAGTAGTGTGTATCCAGTAGGAGATCCAGTAGGCTTAGTAGCTGCGAACTAAGGACCTAAATCAATCACTTTGCATTTTGCCATCAACTGCTCAAACGACCTTTTCAACAGGTTATGAGCCCAAGCCCCGCAGACTTTGCCCCCGCCACCGACTTCGCCTTACGCCATGGACGCCTCTCCGCCCATCCCGCATCAACAAGTTCAACGGAACTAACTTCCACACGTGGAAGTTCAAGATGCAGATGGTGCTCGAAGAGCGCGATCTGCTGTGGGAAATCGAGAAGGGAAGTGAAGCTCGAGCAGTGCGCAACCGTGCTGGACCAAGCGACGTTCAAGAGGAAGTCTCGCAAGGCGCTGGCGATCATCTGTCTCGCGATGGAGGATTCGCAGTTGCCGCTGGTTCGCTCGGCGAGTGGCGCGCATGATGCATGGTCAAGACTGGAAGGACACTTCGAGAAGAGGAGTTTGGCGAACAAGCTCTTCCTTCGTCGACGTTTCTTCACAACCATGATGGAAGAAGGTGATGATGTGTTGGAGCACATCAACAAGCTCAAGACGCTGGCGGAACAGCTCGACGCGGTCGGTGCTCCGGTCAGTGATGACTTGGTGATCACGCTTTGGGAAGTCTGAGCGAGTCGTACCAGTTCCTGATCACGGCATTGAATCGCGTTCCGATACGCTGTCGTGGGAACTTGTGACGTCTCGGCTCCTGCATGAGGACATGAAGCGCAAGGAGCAGGGCGGCGACGGAGCCGCGTCTCAAGCGTTCATGAGACAACAAGCGCAAAGGACGACCGGTGAAGAAGACCGGTGCGTGCCACAGTTGCGGCAAACAAGGACATTGATCGCGGAATGCCCTTCGCGGATCAACAACGACGCTGAGCGATATCGATCGCAGCGTGCGAATGTCGCGCAGAGTGAAGACTCTGGCGACTATCTCTTCTCAGTTGGTGGTAGCAGTAACTCCACCAAGTCGAGGGTGTGTGGCTGGTCGACTCGGGTGCGACGCAGCACATGACGAGTTCCAAGAAGTTCATGAGGAACTACAAGGTTTTCACCCGGTCGACGTGCATCTCGCAGACGACGGTGTGGTGCAGGCGATCGGCAGCGGTGACATTGTGATGTCAATGAAGACTCCGCGCGGGATCAAGAAGGGTGTGCTCACGAACGTGGCACATTCCCGAAGCTGTCACGCAACTTGTTTTCGGTTGGTCGTGTTGTTGAGGTCAACCGGCATATTGGTGAGTACCGGTTTATGGCAATGACCAACACTCACAGCCTCGACAGGCATTCTACATGTTTACACCTCATGCATACATGCCACATGTTTACTCCATGTTTACGGTAGGTAGGACATGCATCTCATGATTGTGGGTACAGGATCTGTTGCCTGATCCTGCACGTGTCATTTACTGATTGGCTGGAACAACTCAGGAATCCAGTAGACAATCCAGTAGACAATCCAGTAGACAATCCAGTAGA
>VKKV01000006.1:0-208018 GCA_008080845.1 Phytophthora kernoviae | reverse complement strand
TGCAACAGGTAATTCAGCATTTTTTCTTCATGCAGGGAATATAAGTTGGATAGTGGCTGCAACGCAAAAAATGGTAGAAATCCCAGCCACCAATACCAGAAAGATCAACCGAGTCTTGCCCTTGCGTTTTGAACGCCACGATGACAGTCGCGCGTAAAAGACCAGCGGGAATAGATAGCACAGCATCAAAAGAATGCTTGCTCCAACGAATGAAAACACCACTTGGAGCCCAGGAACGCGCAAGGCACACAAAATCTGGGCTACCACCAACAACACCGTCACAACACTTTGTACTGTCCTCGACGGAGCCTCATCTTGTTCTTCCTCCTCACCAAGCAGATCATTTCCCTCATCCTTGTAAGAGGTGAAAGCCACATACATTTCAAGTATGAGCGAGCGCAATGGGTGAAACAGGAGCGGGAATGAGAGCAGGATCGTCAGCAGTACAGCCACGCGGGTACAACCATGATTGGGTCATGCGATAAATTCAACAGGATATTACCCTGCGTGTTGCTTCCATAAATCCGCGCAGCACAAATCCCGAAGGTCGCATACAGCAACACGCACATTCCTACGGCCACGCCCAGATGACGTCGCATGGTTCGTCCAGCAGCTTGCAGTAGATGCACTGCTACAGGGGCCTCTGTACTGCCAAGTTCTTCGATGTCCCTATCGTGTTGATCTCTCCGCTGAGCCGTTTCAGATGTCACAAGCTGAGCTAGTAGAGGAATCACGTTTAAGTGAAGCATGAAAGTAAAATTGTAGATGCCCACTACCTCAGCCACACGCCAAAACAATGACACCTCACTCTTTTGAGCCCTTGGCAACGCAGCACGATAGATTTCACCATCTTCTCCACCCCCAACTGCAGCCCGATACGCCACAGCTGCCACGAGATAAATAGAAAACACCACTCCAAGATATGACGAAAACCGTAGCGCCGAGATCTTGGTCAGACAACCAAGTGGCAGCACCACGACCAGCACCACGACCCAAACTGCAATCACCACATCGTGCTGCTGTTCTACCGGTGCTCTCTGGTTAAAATCTGTTATCACCGCGGACAGAATCATCGGTGCCATGTCCTTTACCACCCTCACACAGCCCACGCATGCTCCAAACACCGCGAAAGCTGTTAATGCCCCAGTCAGTCGAGCCAGCGGCTTGCCGCCAGCTCTCAACGCCAAATGCTGGTACGTCTCCCGACTCTCCTGTACTCCACCGCTACTATCCAGCGCTACAGTCACATGAACATCAACCAATGTATCTGCCGTAAAGGCCATTGCCAGCCCCACACAACACAACACCAGTACTGCCTGGACTGGCGACAGCAGCACGAACGTATAGGGAACCGCCAAAGTGCCAGCTCCAATTGCTGACATCAATAGAGTGAAAGACACGGCGCAATTCCGCCCCAACCATAGGCAAGGTGACGTTGTTGTTGTTATTGTAGCAGGTTGTGGATCATCAACGACGGGGTCGAGATGTTTGACAATTGTCTGGGCTTCCACTTCTTCGGATATAACCAATGGGAATCCTATTTCAAACGATGGGCGGCGGTGTCGACGACTGGAAAGAGGCGAAGGAGACGACAGGAGTAATGGAGACGCCTCGTTCGAGATCCCCATGGTAGCCGAATGAGCAGTTCGAGGCGGGTTGACAAGTGAGCTCTACGTCACGTCGGACCATAATGCTTTACGACTACACGAGGCACATTTAAGCGAATCAAACTGAGTCAAGTGGGAGCTGATTGGCTATTATTTGTTAACGAAGCTGTTGCTAAGAGCTCAAGTCTTTATATGTTATTTCACCAAGTAATCAACTCTATGCTCTACTCACTTTGTTATTGTGTGTTGGTTTCCATGCAATTGTCTATCCATGTGCAATTGCTTTGTGCAGGTGGTTGGATTCTGCTCCGGGGTCTCTCTCATTGTTGTGACCTTAGCTGCTTGAGCTCGTCGATATAGAAGGTCGCGATCCCCATTTGTCGAAATGCTATGAGGCCTTGAAACTTTAACAACTTGATTCGTGATTCTCTTCACTGATTTCGTGCGACCTGGTCTTGATAGCTGTACCACCAAGCAATCACCCGAGCGTGTCGAGCACAGCTTGTGCTCGGCGGTTAAAGTCGACGTCGTAGTCAGCAAGCAGCGGCTGCAGCAGAGTTGCGGCTGCCACGGCCGTCAGTCTCTCGTTGGGACGATCCGTGAGCAACAAGCCACGGAAGATTTCATAAATTAAAGGTGGGAACTCGATCTTGCGGAAGCAAATCAAGCAACCTTCCTGGCCGAGACATTGTGAGTAGCCTGGTTGATGTGCATGAGCGAGCAGATTCGTAGCCCAGTTCGTGTCACACACAAGTGCCAAGTGGCCCTTGGGGTATCCAAAGCACAGCAATTGATACAGCTACAGAAACACGCAACAGGAGAAAACGTTAAGGTACAAGCTATCATCTACACAATCACAGAACAGTAGCATCACGTACCAGTACACCAGCGGACCACATATCAGCAGGAGCTCCCAAAAATCCAGGGCGAGGCGCCTCGTGTTGGTTGTGCATGCGGACCTCGTCAGCAACATACAGCGGCTTGAACTTGACCAGTCTGTCCTCCGCCCCCGCACATCCGTTGTTCGTCATGATCTCCGAGCTGCCAAAATCAATAATCCTCGGATTGTACTCTGCATCAATGACGACATTACACGGGTCGACATCTAAATGGCACACGTTCTGGGCGTGCATATACGCGAGTCCTTTCAACACTCCTTCAAAATATGCAACGCTTCCAGCATCCACGCTCGTGCCACAAACGTATTGACAGCTTGCTCCAGTGCTGGTAACGAAGTCATATCGGCCACGAGTCTCTCCACTGCGAAACGTTTGTAGTCCGTCAATCTGCGCTTGGCGTACATGATGAGACTGCCATTGGCAGCCCAGTCCATCGCAATGTATTCATTATGTTCATCTGCCAGACATTCCCATTGACTGAAGTACGGCGAGTTGTAGAGACCTACAAAGCCTGCAGGTTGGAGCTGAGCCATGACGCGCACTTCATTCAGTACATCGTCATGCTGGAGCTTGAGTTGCGTCTTATCCATGACTTTAAGAGCCACGTCGTACGTAGGGGAGACGCCCAATCGCCCTCTCTGGAAGTATTTGGCAAAGCGCACGACGCCGCAGCGGCAGACACCAATGAGCGACGCTTCGTCCTGCGTAGAAGTGTCCGAAGTCAATGGAGTTTGGTGCAGAGGGTGCGCGAAGCACATGACGCCGCCCCGCTCGTCGTCCCACGGCAGGAAAAGCACGGGCAGCTGTAGTTCGAAGGGAGGATAACGAGGAGGCACTCCACGATGGCGGAACGAGGCGTACTGCGCCTCTCCGCGCTGTCGATTGTACGCGAACTCGACCAACTGTAGCGTCTCCAGCTCCATCTTCCGCTCGACTAAGTCAATTGCAAAGTGTTGACGGACGATAGGGGGATTTCAAAATTGGTGTATCATTTGTGTGGTACATATATAGGAGTGTTGGTGCAACTTATATATTTACATGCAGTTTGGGTTGAAGCTAAAACCACGTTTTGACTGGTTGGTTTGACGTGGCTTTTCGTGCTTTAAGTTTAGATGAGCGATGAGCTTACGCACTCATGGAATTCATAACGTAAGAAGGTCATTGGTAGAAGGATTGATACCCACCATTTGTATCTTGAACCGTTGGGGCTCTGGAATGTTCTGATTGGCATCGTTATCGATTATTTTGTGTGGAAAGTTAAACAACAACTTGGCGTCATCCATTCACGGCGACGCGAATTATTTTATCATCGAAAAGTGCCACTAGCATGCACATCGTAGTGTTTTTGACGCCAGCGCAAACATATAAGTTCTTCTTCCTTAGTACGAGTCCGCGATACAGGGCTGATGCGAAGCCTTACAGCCTTGTGCTAAAAGCCCTTCTTTACAGGCTGAACTAGGCGGTCAATTCAGCCTTCGTTTCCAGCAGTGCCTTGTACTGCAGCAGGAAGTGTTCATAGGCGAGATATTTCTCAATGAAACGGCGGTCCGATATCTGAATCCAGACGACACTGGAAGTCACGTTAACACCCTTGCCTTGCAAACATTCGAAGCGTGGGCACAAGAAACTGTCCACACGACGCGTGATGAGATTAATGTTGCTCTTCAATCGCTCCAGTGTAAATCCCATGACAGACACCAGGTATTCGAACGATCGTTGCGTACCGTCGATGCTGTACGTGACAATTCGGGGGTTCGATTGCAGCGCCCTGACAGCATTGTATGGATCAAATTTTTGCTTATGGCATCCAACGACACCTGAATTATGTATGTCGTGAAGCCAAGGCACTGGGGCAACGTTGTGATGAAGCTAGGTGAATTTTCCTTGGGAACACCCACTTTCAACAGGAAATTTACTTTGGTCTAAAGATGTTCAATGCCGCAAGTGAGGGTGTGTGGCGCTCTCTCCAAAATTTGCGGGACGTGGCTGTCGATGCACTCATTCTTCCTAAGAAAGGCTACTGTTGGTTCCAAGTTGTGATCGATACTTAGTCCAGCAACTCCCGGAGAAATTTTAAACACAGCTGGTCAAATATTTATAACACGCAACATAGATCTACACCGTAACGTCAACCATTCGATATCTCATCGCAACCAAACCGGTCCACTCACTTTATGCGTCGGTACATCATGACCGATGTACCATTCCTTTAGCACTTCCAGCCTCTCCAAAGAAACACAAATGGTGTCTGAATCCCGCACAATTGCGTAATTAATCATGTCGCTGAGTTCCAGATCGACCAGCCATGCGATCTGAAACACCAACATTCAGCACAAAATGCCACACCAAACATAACATCATTAATAACCCCCGCATCAGCAAGATTGCGAGTATATTCTCGAAGCTCACCTTGCTCTCCATTGTGTCGATCGTCATGTGGGCCAACTGAGTATCGTAACAAGTTGACACAAGAATCGCAACATAATCACATAGCCAACCAAACTCACCATCACTTTCCTAGAGACTACTCGCAACGCCAACACCTTGCTGAGCCTTCTGTCCTCTAGAAAACGAGCCGTTCGTTCTAGTGTTTCCGATCACAGCGTAGAGTAAAGGCTACTGCGAGCGATTCGCTCACAGTAGACAAGTTGCAGTCGTTGGGTAGCCTCTTCTTCTTTGGATATCGTCACGGACTGGGTTGCAAGTCCCCGAAGGCGTGTCCATAATGACCCAGCGGAGTTTCGGCAGAAGAGTGAGTCGCAGCATTTCACTTCTGTATGTACTGGAAAATATGAGGCCACATTTTGATTTATTTTGAAATTCAATTGCGGTGGTCCGCGCGGTGTACGTACAACTTTGACCCGGTCATAACACGGCTCATATGATACTGCAGTATGAATCCTACGGTATTCGATCCAGGGAAGTTCACAACGAACGTCACCGCGAGTCGCGGTCGGCGACAAATTGGCTGCAGATACGTTATATGCAAAGCTTTGCTGATGATCTACAATGGATAGAGACTTCGAATACGTCAAACTAACAAGCAAAATTATGTACGTTGGTTGGGTTAGACGGACTACAGTAACTTAAGTCCTATTAAACTACACTGTATGGAGTCGTGCCACTTAACATCCTTTTCCGCCAGCAATCAGGAGGCACGACGTGCTGTCGAAGATGGCCAGCGTGTTGGCCATCAGAGACCAGCACAGCGCGAATAACAGATATGCAACAGTGATTCCACCCATGAGCTTGCTCGATCCGCCCGTGCGTGCCAACTCCTGTGTGTCCTTCTTCTGCTTCGGCAGCAGTACAAGGAAACCCCAGGACACGATCGTCATCGCGTACGAAATAATAACCGTGTATGTAATGTCCATACGAACAGAGTGATCGTCGCTCTGCACGCGGGCGTTCGTGATGTCGAACGGACCGTCGATAAGGAGCGTCAGCGTCGTCGCGAAAGGCGTCGCCAGGTTGCCAACTGTGGTCATGAGACCGTACACGGCGCCTTCGTTGCCGACGCCAGCAATCTCAACCGTCACAAACAGCGCGATGATCCAGGCGACACCACTCGGGATCTGCACCGCAATCGGAGGGCCCAGCCAGAACCATTGGTTACGGAAGATATCCCAAACAGTGATCAGAGCGACAGAGCAGTCCACGATAATGACAACGATGCCAGTCGACACGATCATCCAACGCCAGTTCCAATGCAAACCGTATTTGGACGTCACCATGATGCCCGTCATGAAGCACAAGTGGCCCAGCACGTCGTTTAACGTGTTGTTGATCGGCGTCACTCCCACCATGTACGACTGCACCGGGGAGCTGGCCGTGTACGAAATGCTCGAGAAGATACCGGCGAAGAAGTGATGCGCAATGACCTGATACACAACGCGCTTACACAGCAAATCCCAGAACTCCTTAATGTACTTGCTGAAGTCAGCACGAGGCTTCCTCTCCTCCTTGATAAAGAACCACGTCATAGGAAGAACAGGTAATACGAGAATAGCCATGATCAGCATCAGCTCCGGGAAGCTCAGCGAAAAGTTAAAGTCACCACCGTAGTCCTCGCCGTTGAAACAGAAACCCGTCAACAGCTCGCCAAAGATCACCAGCACCGTACGCACCGTGTAGATGGCCGACTGCGTCTTGCCACGCTTCGCCTCCGGTTCTTGCTGGGCAAGCTCACACACGATACTGTCGGCGCACACGTCGGACAAGACGTAGCCGAAAGCGCACATGAACATGATGATCACATACTTGGCGCCCTCACTGGGGGCGTCGTAGTTGATGCGAGCCTCGATCTCTGCCGTGTAGTCGGCGGTGTCGATGTCGCGGTCGGAAGCCACGGTGTAGTACGGTTTGCCGATTGGCATGACGGCCATCACCAACAGCATCAAGACGCAAAGAGTCCAACCGATCAGCATGTACGGACGACGGCGGTAGCCGAAAAGCGGGAAACAATCAGAGATGATACCGTAGAAGACCTTGAAACTCCAAGGCAGAATGACCAGCTCTTTGGCAGCAGCCACCTGCGCGCCACTACAGTTGAGGTACTGCTGTAGGAACGGGTAGACAGTTCCAGGAAGCATGCCGTAGACGATACCGACAGCGGCGTACTGGAAGAGCAGACCGATGTTGTCCTTGCTGGTCAAGACTGGCATACCACCGGACGCAGTGCACCGGCTTCGAGTTCGTTGATGCTGACATCGGGAGTCTTCATGTCGACGTAGCTGGCCTGGTCTGGGTTCTTTGTGATACTCACCAACGACAGACGCTCAAGGTCATGGACATACTTGCCACTTGGTGTTGGAGCCATGGTGGCCGCTGAGTCGTGTGAAGTAACGTAGCTTGGGATAGGCTTGGAATTACTTGCGCTGTTTGAGGCAAAATGCAGAGTGAGCTTCGTTGCTGGTACTGCAAAGGTCAATGACCGATTAATGAATTAATGCGCAAAAAGAACCTCTCTGATCATCAGTATGCGGTGAAGGTGACAGGCCCTGAACCATCAATCAGCCAACGTCCCATCAAGGGATCCACAAAAACTTTAAATGTTTGCCAAAAATTCTTCGCTTTACTATGAGAGCTGTCAGAATCGACCCTCGAGCAAGGTCGATTTGTTAAGTACAGCCGCCAGCGCAAGTTTTGGTTCCGGCTCGAATTGCCCCGGCTCATGTCTCTGCCAGTCACCGCTATGTGCGGTGACAGCGTGGAGCCAGGTGATGCCCCCTTATCACGCGAGCGTCCGCCCAATCAACCACCGAAAACTGCCGACGTCGTCATCCGTTCACGAATAATAAACGCCAAGAGCACCACGATGCTCCAGCAACACTATGCAGAGCATTGATCGATGCTCTGCACGTAGCAACGCTAGTCATAGTCGTGCAACGATAGTCATAGTCGTGCAACGGTAGCCGTCTGCATGCGCTTGAGCCGGAGCATTCTGAGACCAACGATTTTTTGTACCTAGGCACGGTATCCCCACGTGGACTCCAGGACTTGACGCGATTCGCTCACCTTAACACCGGCTCATTTTACTAATCCTGTTCCGTCTTCCTATCGCTTATCTGTCGTGAGTACACCAAGTGAATTTGCCTGCCGACACTCGCGCTGGTACCAGTAGCGCACAGCAATACGAGAACTGACCAGTAAGGTAGAAACTTGATTGGTATGTATGCAGCCTTCTCAGCCGCCGTGCTTGCTCGTACGTATTGGACTTCCGTACAGGGCACCCTCGTTTGATCGATGACTTTTCTATTGCCAACGTCTTGAAATACGAGGCCTTCGTGGCCTCCCTCATTTGATCGATGAATTCTCTACTACTGTACCGACGTCTTACAAGCAATACACATGCACCGACCCAAGACAAAGACCAATTGGACCAACGGGCTCCACCATTGGTGGCACCAACGGATCAATTTCAACACTGGCACACCATCCGCTGTTGCACCTTGCATTGCATTCCGGCGGCAGAGGACGATGGACAAATGTCCTGGCTCAGATAGATGGCTTCCTCAAAGCAGGAACTACGACTGGCAAGACTTTATTGGGAAGCATTTAGTACTTCTCAACGAGCATGGAGCGATCGATGTTTCCAGCTCATTGAGGTCTTTGTGTTTTTGTAAAGGTGACACAACCTGCATCGAGGGTACTACATGTATCTTTAGAGCTACTATGATGGCTGCACACCGAGTGAAGTAATAGCCGAATAACGTTAAGAAAAGCCCTGCCGGATTGACACCTCGAGCGTAATGTACATACAAGAAGTCCGGTATCAACTACAGTATTAAGAGGTCAAAAGCCGCCAGAGTTTTTATTGACTGGTTGGTTTGAAGCGAGCAGAACGAATGGGATGGTGAAAAGTTTCATGAACAGGTTTAACTGGTTTTGTAGGACTACCGGTACCAGTACGCGGCGAGACCAACGAAGGGGGTCGTTGGGTTTAGAGTGAGCAGTCGTGCGAGAGTACATGAAGACGACAGCTAGGTGGGCTGTTGTTGTTTGTCTTGGACAAGAATCGCCGAAACGCTCAAATCGCAGTGATTTAGTTAACATGAAGCAAGCAAAAACTATTTTTTAAACAAAAGGTTTTTACGCCATATTTTTTAGTCACAACTCTCGTTATAACTATTGTTTACCCATTTCGGTCCGACCTGTGAGCGCTGCCTCCGGCTCTTTCCCCAACCCCTCCCTCCCATTGACTGTATCGCTACGTATAGTGCAGACGTAAATATGGCCGTGACAGGAATTAACACCCAGTGCCACCAGCGATCAGAAGACACGATGTGCTATCGAAGATAGCCAATGTATTGACCATGATGGACCAACACAGTGCGAAGACCAAGTAGAACACAGTGATGCCACCCATAATCTTGCTCGAGCCACCAGTGCGTGCAAGCTCCTGTGTATCCTTCTTTTGCTTCGGCAGGAGGAACAAGAAGAACCACGACAAAACCGTTGCTACATACGAAATGATGATCGTGTAGGTAATGTCCATGCGGACAGAGTGATCATCGCTCTGCACACGTGCGTTCGTGATGTTAAAGGGGCCATCAATGAGAAGAGTCAGCGTCGTAGCAAAGGGCGTTGCCAAGTTACCGACTGTGGTCATGAGACCGTACACGGCGCCTTCGTTGCCAACACCCGCAAGTTCCACCGTCACAAACAACGAGATAATCCAAGCAACACCGCTTGGAATATTGACAGCAATTGGGGGCCCCAGCCAGAACCACTGACTGCGGAAAACGTCCCAGACCGTGATCAGAGCGACAGAGCAGTCCACGATAATGACGACGATGCCAGTCGCAACGATCATAAGTCGCCAGTTCCAGTGCAAACCATACTTGGACGTCACCATGATGCCGATCATAAAGCAGACGTGACCGAGAACGTCATTCAGCGTGCTGTTGATCGGAGTTACGTCCACCATGTACGACTGCACCGGAGAGCTGGCCGTGTACGAGATACCGGACAAAATACCAGCGAAGAAATTGTACGCGACAACTTGAAACACGACACGCTTGCACAACAGGTCCCAGAAGACGTTGATATAATTGCGAAAGTCAGCACGAGGCTTCTTCTCCTCCTTGATAAAGAACCACGTGATGGGGAGCACAGGTAATACGAGAATAGTCATGATCAGCATCAGCTCCGGGAAGCTCAGCGAAAAGTTAAAGTCACCACCGTAGTCCTCGCCGTTGAAACAGAAACCCGTCAACAGCTCGCCAAAGATCACCAGCACCGTACGCACCGTGTAGATGGCCGACTGCGTCTTGCCACGCTTCGCCTCCGGTTCTTGCTGGGCAAGCTCACACACGATACTGTCGGCGCACACGTCGGACAAGACGTAGCCGAAAGCGCACATGAACATGATGATCACATACTTGGCGCCCTCACTGGGGGCGTCGTAGTTGATGCGAGCCTCGATCTCTGCCGTGTAGTCGGCGGTGTCGATGTCGCGGTCGGAAGCCACGGTGTAGTACGGTTTGCCGATTGGCATGATGGCCATCACCAACAGCATCACGATGCAAAGAGTCCAACCGATCAGCATGTACGGACGACGGCGGTAGCCGAAAGCGGGAAACAATCCGACAAGATGCCGTAGAAACACTTGAAACTCCACGGGATCACCACGAGTTCCTTAGCAGCAGCCACCTGCGCGCCACTACAGTTGAGATACTCTTGAAGGAACGGGTAGATGGTTTCAGGAAGCATGCCGTAGACGATACCGACAGCAGCGTACTGGAAGAGCAAGCCGATGTTGTCCTTGCTGGTCAAGACCGGCATACCACCCGGACGCAGCGCACCGCCCTCGAAGCCTTCTGCATTGCCACCGGGGGTCTTCACGCCGACATAGCCACTCTGATCGGGATCATTGGTGATGCTCACGACCGACAAACTCTCAACGTCTAGGAGATTCTTGGCAGTAGGTGTTGGGGCCATAGTAAACCTTTATCACCGTGCCGTGTGAAATGAGCAAGCTTGGAACTCGAAGGTGGCGCTCGCCCTGCCCAAGGCAAAATGCAGAATGCGAGAAAGCTTCATCAGTCAGACGTGGGCTCTCCATCCAGCGATCAGCAGCATTGCATGGGAACTCAAGCGGCGATGAATGACCGACTGTGCACGTGTGCAAAACCAATCTTTGCGATCATGGATTTGAGCACAGCCACAAGCCCAATTAGCGAGGTGAGTAGCCTCAATGCCGGCACACGCTCTGTCACAGAGCGAAGCGTTATGCACGCGGTACTGGTGCGGAGACGAGCATATCGATGGTTGCCTTGTCCAATCATCCACGGAAATAACGCAGCGTCAAACTCCATTCCCGAAAAAAAGTCTTCCCTTGTCCGAGCATGCAAGTTCATCCCTCGGAGTCATGAACACTATATCCCAGACAACATTTTCTCCAGCTATTTACTATATCTCTGTTCCACAATTCAGTTATGACGTTAGCTGCAGGTATTACAGTCTTGATGTCACTACATTGTATGCTCTCTAACCGTTTTCCGCGAATCAAATTGTCCTTCCTTCCTACTGGTCAAAATTGTCTATCGTAGCATCTGATTTTCGAGCAGTCGCATACTGAACGTCAGTCAGTGCAAAACCGTCTCGAACAAGTTCATTCTTCGACGTAACGGGATACGGCCATGCAGAGTCGCTGGGTCGACTCGATCAAGCGCGGCATCACGCCGTCCCCACGGGAGAGCGCTCCCACAACCTTCAGGAAATACATCCGCTGCTACTCCCAGCTCCACCCTCTCTTCCGTGTCAGCTACGAGTCTTAACGGCGCAGAGAACCCAGCCTACAACCACGACTCAAACCGCTGCGACTGTGTCGGCGCCTGCAGCGTCGCACGTGTATTAGAGAACTGTGTTCTGCAAGGTGGTGTGCACCACACACATATGCACGTGCTGACGTATCTGGGACGTCCTCTACGCTCGGAATGCTGCTGTTATCCGGTCGCTGTGCAGTGGTTTCGAGCTGTAGGGGAGCAGGACGACTTCAAGTGATCCCAGGGGCTTGTGACGAGTGGTACACACCCACAGCAGACGATATTGGAGCCAGGATATTGGCCAAAGTCATGATTGAAGATGAAGACGTTCTGAAGACCAAAATGTTGGAGTACGGACCGATCAAGGCCGACCCAGAAGTCCGCAGTAAAGTTGAGATGTACCTTGAACGCAAGTCTGTGCTGTTTATGGTGCGAAAGAGCAGAGTTTTCATTATTATTGGTAGTATTGTGGACTAATTGTTTTAATTGTGTAGGGACTGCAAAGTATTTCGGTGAAGGATGGAAGCGAATATTTGAACGATGAAGAGCTGCGTGTATGTACTACGGCTGCAGATGATTTAGGAGAAGGATGGAGACGTTAATTTGATGGTGATTGGTGATACAGGAGAGCTGGACGCTACTGATCGATGATCGACGAGTGCGTCTCACATGCGAGTCATCGCTAATTCCGCCATTTGAGAGTCTCTACACACCAGATATCAAGGTACGAGACGGTGGTGGTTGCTGCAGTAGAGCAGCTTTTATCCTTTGATGTGGGAGGCTCATCGTTGTCTTCTGGACGATTGCGTTTGTTGTGATATTGTTCATATTTGTCAACCATCTGATGATCCTTCTACCAACTGTTTCAACTGCTGTCAACTCGGCTGGGTGTTTAACTTCGTTGACAGCTGGAGATGGTTCAAGGCAAGCCCAATGAGTTCTTTTTGCACTTGGCGCAGGACTGCTACGTGCGACTTCGTGCCGAGTCTAATACGGTGAGAGATATCATCGTGCTCACGCTACGCGCCTTCTGCAAGGAAGCCGTCTCGTACGAGACTACACAAGATGCTGTTGCTCGCGGACAGTCTCCGATGCTCACACTGCGCAAGATTGCACAGGAAGAAGAGACCAAGAGATTGCCCCCTGTAGGTGCCAGTGCTAAATTTGGCGGATTGGTGGGATTGAGTTGCATGCTGAGGTTGTACACGCCGTCTCTTACTTTCGACCAGCAGGCTCAAGAAACTGTCACTCCTCCTCCCGGCCCAGTGTACGACCTGCCGTGGAATCGGGCGGCGAGTAATTCATTTAGTCTGGATCTACCCGAGTCCACAGGTCCGAGTACCGCACTTGAAGAGATCGATGATTCAACCGACGGGGGTGTCAAGCGGCTGAGTCTGTCGAGTAGTGTGGGTGGTGGGATTGCAGGAAGCGAGGGGTGGCAGCAAGACGACGATCTGGACGATTCTCTTCTGTTGGACGCCGAAGCGCTGATCGGCAACGCACACAAGATGGGTATCCAGTACCAAATTTTGCCACGCGCGCCAAAACGCATCTCCATTGCGGACATTCCGGACTTACTCATCATTGAGGCCATAGAGAACTTGAACGTTGAGAATGCTGCAGGAAAGCGTTCTCGACAGGGCAGGTACGAAGAAGAGGAGAAAACGAAGCAGCACCGGAGAAACCAGCGTCGGAGACGCCGTTCCGCAGGAGGAAGTAACACACGGAGACAGCTTTGGCGGTAGCGATACTGGCGACAGCGATTCCGATGAAGGTAATGAGCGAAGTGCACACGGGTACAACGTCGACGGAAGCGTTGTACCAGAAGTAGTTGATGCAAACTGCGTCGACAGAGCTATTGAGGATTTCATGGCAGGGAAAAGTGATGATCTGAAAACGGAGAGCGTGGACGTCTCAGCATTGCGAGAACGCTATGTTGCGATCTTCTGCGCGCTTCAACGTGAGCTGCACACGTACAAGCAGCGCGTGGTAACGCTGTCCAAGCAGCTGGAGGAGAATCAAGAGCAAAACACCAGCTTCCGCAAGGACATCGAGTCGCTACGTAGCGCTCTCACATCCATGCAAGTCACCGATAAAGTATACGATCTGGTGACCACGGACTTACAGAAGCTCGTCCAGCGCACAGAATCTGTGGATACGCCATCCATCCCTGGCCTGGTCTCGCCTTCCACGTAGTATTTGAAGACACGTATGCTGTACATAGAGATCTATCTGGCTCCTGAAAAATAATGGCAGCTAACAAGTTCATAACACATTGAATAACTACAAAGATAGAAGCATTAACCACCCCGCGCACGTTTCGGTCGTCGTCGGGGTCTCTCATGTGCATTTCCTCTCTCCTGTTAGCAGAGGAGCGTGCTTTTCCTTCCCACATCCATCTACTGGCTCTTCTCGAGGGCCTCGATCCGCTTGCGGAGCGCCGCGTTCTGCGTGATCATCTCTTCCTTAAGACCCCCCACTGAGACCTGGATCTCCTTCGTAGACTGCTCCACGTCCTCCGTCAGCACGTACAGACCGTAGCCAGCGCCCACCGATACACCCACAGCGAAAGACACGACACGCTGCATGAAGGAGCTGCCGCCCTTCTTCACCACGACCGGGCGGGTGTAGGAGCCTTGGCAGCCTCCTCCTTAGCTTCCGTAGCGAAACGACGCACGAATCCCCGTGACTTGGCGACCTTGGCCACTTGAGAGCGAAGCATCTTGACTATATCTCTCCACGTCGGAGCTTCTTAGGCGAATGTCCGTGACCCCACGATATAGAACTCATTTTCGACCAATTGGAGAGTGGAAAACGAATTTTCATGCATAGGATTGGATAAAACTAAAATATGTTGTTTTTGTACCATTATTGTGGTACAAGTTGAAGTTGTCCGTTTCGAAAAGCTATTTGCTGTGCATATATGACACTTGTGTACATTGTGTTGGTTAGACGATTCTACTAAGGCACTAGGATGCATCCGGCTGGGAACAATGGAGCGGGGCAGAGCGACCTGACGCAACTGCAGCGGGAGTACCGCAACATGGAGCTCAATCGCCGAGTGTATGCAGATGAGAGCCACCAAGTGATGCGAAGACAACAAACAGTGATCGAGAAGTTACGCAAAGACAACGAGGAGATGAAAGCGGAGCTTACATTGGCTGAACGCCACATTAATGAAGGCGCTGTGGCTCAGCAACAAGAGCAGATCAATCGCTTACAGGATCAGATTGAAAACTACAATCGGAAGAATGTGGGCGAGGCCAGAAACTCGACACACTCACACAGCAGATTCAGGTCATGAGACATAAAGTTTTGCACCAGAAGAAGCATATGGGTGGCGTAAACGCAGCTCGAGAGAACCAGCAGATGGTGAGCAAGCAGATCCGCATCCTCGAGAATCGACTGGACAAATCGCTAGTCAAGTTTAACGAAGCACTCGCTCAGAACAAACTGCTACGTGAAGAGATTGATAATCTACGTCGCGAACGAGTCGTGTTTGATGCCATCTACCGCAAACTTGAACGTGAACATGGAGACAAAAACGTCAGATGGCGCAGACTATTGAACTCAGCAACCAAGCCTACGAACAGCGTGATTCAGCGCAGCTTGAACTGCGGAGCCTTCAGGACGAAAATCGCTCAGAACTGGACGTTCATCGACGAGCACTCTCTGAATTGATGGAGAAGCTGGAAGATAGCAAAGGATTTAATGCTGGCGGTGAAAACACAGGCTATCGGCGCCACGTATCTTCGGCTGGTGCAGCTCGAGGCGAGTCTGGTCATGTATATGCCGGGAACATGTCAGTGGAAGAGGAGGCGGACATGAAGCGGAAGGTGCAGAAAGGTACATGGGGCGTGGCCAAGGAGAAGGTGCACGTGCAGGTGTCTATCGAGCGTGTGCAGAACTTCGAAGAAGCTTTATGAAAATTAAGGCTGCAACGCGCATTGATGACCTTGAACAACTTGTGACGTCTTTCATCAAGAAGGAGGACCAAAACTTTTCTCTCTTTAATTATGTCAACGAGCAAAGCAATGAAATTGAAAAACTAGAGGAATGGATCACGGCACTACGCGAAGAAGAACGTAGATATACTGGAAGTGGTGATGGAAAGAATGGAGATACAGGGGGTGACGATGGCGCTGGCCAGCACAAACAACTGCTGCGTGAACTTGAGGCTCGGCTTGCACTCACGGAGCAGGCAGCGGACAAATACGAGACACGCTGCGCAGAGGCTCAAAAGACCGTGAATGCTGTCAAGCGTGCAATCCAGAATCTGTTCACCAAGACCGGCTGCAATGCGCAGGCGATGGTGGAGATGCTGGGCGACTCGGTAGTCACCGAAGCCAATATGATGGCTTACTTGGGAGTAATTGAGCAAAAGACCAATGAGATCCTGCACCAATATGCTGCCGCTGTAGCCAAGCAGGAGGCAGACATGCAGAAAAACAAGACCACCACTGATGCTTACGATCGCGAGTCTCAGTTTGCAGCTAACGCATTGGCTGGAAACCCAGCTGCAACGGCTGCAGTAGGAGCTGCAGGCGGCACGAATGGTGCTGTTGCGGCACTCCACTCAATTCTTGGGGTTGGCCCAATAACACCCATGGGACAAGAGCCACTACAGATTAATCCGCCCAACCTCGACGACTACTCATCGGAGGATGAAGACAGTGGCGACAATGAAGATGCGATGCATCCTCTTACACGCGACGAGCTCAAAGTACGCACCCTCAAGGGCATGCGGCGCCTTAATCACACCTCGGGTGGCACCGCCAGCAACACGAATGTCAAAGATACCAAACGAATCCCCACTAATCCGTCCTTCGCAACATCCCCAAGTATCGAAAACAGTTGTAGTCTTGCAAGCAGCGAGCTACGCATGTTGAGCCCAAAGATCGATTGGCACAATTTCGTAGTTGTGCACTTGAATAGGTAAAAAAAATGCTCTGCGTTGTTAAAATGCTTGTGTTCACTGGCAGCTTTGCATCTCGATCTTGCTACTCTTGAGCGGTAATTTGTGATATGACTGTCTGCTTCACTTCTTTGTCAGCTTTCCTTCAGTCATCTTGTGCGTATCATGTTGGTCGTTCTGCTTGTGCACGTATGAAGGTTCGTTCGAATGTCGTTACTGATGTAAATCTCAGTCACTGTCGCAGTAGAGATAAAGTCTGGAAAATGGCACCTGTAAGTCTAAATGCACAGCGCAAAATGGGCAGATGGCACGTCCGTTGGGCATGAGCAGTGTCGAGTAGTATTGTGCGAGCTTGCTGCTGATAGCGTGACCACATGGGTTGAATACACATTCCGGAATTGCGTTCTGCTCCTCTGCGGGTTGTAGCTGCGAATTCTCTTTGAGCAGTAGCTGCACCAGCGACCCAGGCGTCCGGCAGAGAGGGCATGTGTGAGAGCTGGCAATCCGCCCCTCGAAGCCAAAGACATGCCCGCACGCAGGGAACACGTGCGGGATTTGATCCAGCGGAATATCTTCACCCGGTGTTACGCGAGTAAAGCGTAGCGGATGCAATTGAACAGGACATTGCACATTCAGGCGGTCAAGCTGCGTGCTTACTGAAGACAACGTCCCCGACCATAAACCACAGGTGCCTCGAGAAGCTCGTTGCTATCAGCCACTCCTGCGAACTCATTGGATCGATAATTTGTCTGGAATTGAAGTTGTACGCCACCCAGGTCGATTATAGCGCCGTCTGTCAATATCGGCGCAAATTCCTCAGCACCAGCAGTTGGACGGTTGAATGCACCACTACGGGAACGCATCGTTCCGTCACGATGGCGATGATTATTGCGACTACCGTGAGAGTTCGAGCTAGGTGGCATAGCATCTGCCATCGATTTATCAGCAGCATGTGCCTCGATCGCATATAGCCTACCGTTCACTGACACCTCAAACCATTGCTTGCGTTCAGGAAGCCATACGCGCACACCATTCTTGGTCAAACCATCCAGAAGCAGCTCGCTAGTGTCTTGTGCATTCAGCTCAAAGTGCTCCAGCTGCCCATCTTCGCTTGTGTCATCGATGTAATGCATCATACTACCACCAGTAGTCGATTATTGCTCTTCTTTCTTCTGTTAAAGAGGTGTCTATCAGTAGTATCATCGTCCGCTTGCTCCATCAATGTTTGCATCACACACTCGTGGTCCGTGGCCATGCGTTTCATCCACCTTCCACAACGTACACAATGCTTCAGTGCATGACCCGCCGTACTCATTCGTTGTGTAGCGTCAAATCCACCTGCAAAAATGCGGCACTCAAATGGTGGCTCGCGGGAACACAAAATACGCGCAGCATAACGTGAAATGGTCCCCGAGGCTCCAACACGTGGTCCAGGGATCACGAAATCGTTCTGTCGACACGGCATACGGCCGATCTGAAACATATCGACACTCAGGTCTTTATGAAACTCCGTCACACTGGCAAACGCGTCTTTGTCGTTCATGGGTACACACATCAGGAACGGGTCGGTCATTGCCGACTGCGATTCATCTTCATCCTGTCTCTGATTATCAACGTTTGAACAGCTCCGTGTTAACTCGATACGCTGCATAATGCGCGTGGTGATACCTTTCAGGTCCTTTGGAACGCCGTTGCTCCTGTGCTTGTCTTTGGCTTCTAAGGTTGGTGTGACGTGATGGAAGCAACGCAATTGCACACCATTGGCGTGTACTCTCTTCTGTAGAATATACTGCGCGTTCTGGTCTCCTAGGGGCTTCCACAGTTGGCCTAAAGACCGTTTACGTGTATCAACAGGCGACGGAGACGAGTGATGACTGCCATTTAAATGGTCCTCTGCGTCCCCGAGAGACGAAGCGTCTGCCAGTCCGAATGATGGGGGAGCTTGTTCCACACTCCCACTGCGTGGACGACGCACCATGTCCACGCGGTAGCTGCTGTACCCGAGCACCACTAGTCTTCCGTACTCCATCGTCGTCTTGCTGTGATAGTTTGAGGAATAACGCCCAGCTGGCAGGGGTGAATGGGTGAGTAAAGAGAGTGAGACAGCTGGTTATTCGATGTGCGATCTTATGTTCTTGTTTCTTGGAGACGGAGACGGAGACAGGCGGAGCCAGAGCAGAGGAAGGAATCCAGCGCGGCGTTCGCTGACACTAACTGAATGAACGTTTGAAATGGGTATGACTTTGATTTGGGTATTTATTTGGGCAAAAATCCACAATCGTCGCTATGCTGTCCATGTGGACGCTTCGACGTACTGTACTCAAACGTCTTGTAGGTTGTCACATGGTTCTGAAAAATGGGTGGTTATCATACGGGAAAATAGCTGCGTGCGTGAAACTTGAAGTGATGATTACACTGCCGCGCACTTTAAGATACTTGAGGATGAAGTGACGACAACATTAACCGATTTGCTTTTGCCGTGGAGAAATAGCAGCAGGCATGTGAGGAATGTAACCAGTGGGGTATAAAGTTGCGTGGAGATCATCCTTGACATTCTCGAAAGCCTCAAAATCGAGTGGCGCATCCTGCAGTTTTTCAATGACCTGCGAGAACTGCAGCATCGTGTCCTGCATTGAGTAATGAGAGAAATGCGAATCAGTAAGCTGTGATACTGTGTGAGCAAGCTATCAAGTGCCTGCCCGTACCATGATCGCGAAACTTTTCTGCTCAACCGACTGGTCAAGACCCTCAAAACCTCGCAGGCCTGATGTAGTAACTGAGCGTCTGGATGTTGCCGACGCCTTGGTGGCCTTGGCAACAACTGAGACCTTTCGATGAAACGATTCTAGGGCGGCGTGCGAAGCAGCTTCTAGGCTACGCTGCAAGTTCTCGATCGTAAGCTTCATACTCTCAAACTCATGAGCGATGAGCAACTCTTCACCCGAAAGTGTGTAAAACTCAGGCTTACGGGCTGACAGGTTCTTGGACTGGTTGGACGGAATTTTGGTCTGCATGGCAATGGTGATTCTACTACGTGTCCGCCACGAAAGTGATGACCCACCCTACAAGCACATATGCAAAATTGAGATTAAAGAAATTGTATAACATACCTGTATAGAAGAGCGTCATATCATACCTGCTTGACGACCATCTTTTCCATGTGCTTCTCGTAAAGCGAGTAAAATTGCGTCCCGACCAGCGAAACTGGCATCGCCGAGTAAGTGGTGGCAGTTATAATCACAAAGATGCAAAAGAACTTCCCAATTGAAGTTCTTGCCACCAAGTCACCGTAACCCACTGACGTCAGCCTAAACATTGTTATTCAGTAGGAACGAGTGACACATGAGTTATCAATAGTGCAAACAAGTTAAGCGCTTCTCCCTGGAGGACTTACGTTGTGTATGAAAGCCACGTGGAGTGTATCATGTCCGTAATCGTCACCGGGACCTTGTCTTGAATTAAAATACGCTTTCCGACTGGAAGCCCTGCTGCTAGTTGTGGCGTAAGGACGTTTTTGTGCCACCACAAGCACTCTTCTCCAACGAAACACTCGGTGCCTCGTTCGATCTCGTAAAACATTGCACCGGCAATGATACATCCCGTAAACAGGAAAAGAGCTGCAGCCAGTAAAAATGAAGGCGGTGAGAATATCAACAAACAACCGGTCGAATTGACAACGCATTACCGGAATGACGAGGGGTTTCCAAACTTTTTCGCGGTAGAGGCTAATACCTTTGTCCCACGAAAATGCTACATGCAGGCGAGTAAATTTCGATGCTCAGTTTCAAGTTGAACGGCATTAAACTGATAAAATAAAATATCGTACCCGAGTGAGTTTGAGAATGCGCATGATTTTAAGCACACGTATTACCGAAAGAATTGATGGTGCCGTGGCGACAATCGCGTACTCTGGTCTCACGTGAGCGAAAATAAGCTCAATAACCTCGACGAAGAATGGCAATATTGCAAGCACATCGAAGATAACGTAGATATTCCTCCAGAAGTGCTTTCTGTCTTGCGAAATGTAAAATCGAAGCGCGAGCTCCAGCGAGAATACCGTTCCGAAGAGCCATTCAAAGTAGATCCAGTATGGCCCCATGTCAAATATCATGTTTAGCGATGCTCGGCACTGCTGGCGGTAGCACACGAGATCAACACCATTTTGAAGAAATGCATCCTGACACGCCAGTGCCGAGGTATCCAATGATCCAAAGTTGAGTCCATTCCCATAACATGCAGTCGATCCAGTTGGTGTGGAGCAGGAGAAATCAAGCCGCTTGCTAAAATCGTTTGTTCCATTACCAAGGCGCAAGAAACATGCAGGGTCTCGAGATCTCCAGCCAGTTTCGTAAAAGCCTGTTGACTCGCAATAGGCTTTGACAACAGATCGGCAGCCATTGGTTTCTACACCACTTGCTGCCAGTTCTTGCAGCGATTCAAAAAGAATAACATGATACTGATCAATGCAAATGCCACCATAGCTTGGTTTACGATGCTTGCAAGACGTGACGAATCAGGCACCTCGAGTACGAGCCAAACGCGTCCTCTGAGAGTCCGCGAAGCCACACGTGGATCAATAACGGCTGCATGATGGGCTGATCTCACCTTTGCTTTGGACATAGCCTTCTTCGCCTTTGAGTAAATGTTGCTCAGAACCCCTTGCGACTGGGAATCTAGTGACATTTGAAGCGACCTTCGTCGATGAGGAATAAACACCTGCAAGAGGACTGCGGCTTCAGCATGGACGTCCAGCAAACGTTTGATGACTTCCTTTGTCTTGATGTAACGCTCAGCCTCGTTCTCGAGCTGGCTCATTGTCCATGTTTGAGAAGTTCTGGTATTTACTCGTGTCATAGCACAGATATTCTGATGTACGATCGACCACGCGTTTAAAAATGATACTGGATGTCACAAAGTCTTTTAGCGTGACTGTGTAACGTTTGGCAATCGAACGGAGAGAGAGATGCATCAGATAGCGTGCCTTCTTCCTTTTGTCCATTTGGAAGTTCTCGTAGGTTTGTTGAAAATTGTTACCGATAATTGCAACAGGCATGGAGAAGTAGATCTGCCGAGAATCATCGCAATCATCGTCAGCATCACCGACCATGGATTCTTCAAGGACGGAACTTGATTGCCATACCCTACAGTTGCGACCCTATAACAACAAAGCAATAATTTTGTGAGCATCCAAGCGTTCTAAGCAAGAAAATTCACAGAGCACGTACGTGACCATGACGAAGTACGCCGAGTTGAAAATATCAGTGAAAGTACAGGTCTCCACATTATAGCATGGTTCCGCATAAAGATCGCTGTGGCGATAACCAGCACCAGGGTAAACAGAAAAAATAGAGTAATGCTCAGGGGTCGTAAGCTGGCCTTGATTGCCAGGTACATGATTTTCGACTGTTCGTAGTGGCGCAAGACCAGCGCTAAGCGGACCATCCGAGCCAACCGAAGTAGATTAACGTAACGTTCAGCTTTGACGACATTTCCCCAGCCAAGCGCTTCTCCCATCGCCTCCCAAAGCTGCATGATATACCACGGAGATATCCCAATAAGATCTAGCCACATTAACGGGTCACGTGCAACTGCTCGGACACTTCGAGTCTCTATGATTCGGCCCAGGAACTCCAAAGTGAAAAGCACAGCGAAAATACCGTCCAAAACCTCATGGGTGCTTTCACCAGGTAGATAGGGTAACCGGGGTCTGTACTTCCCCAGTTCGGTCCGTCACAAGTTTCAACAGCGAGATCTGCAATACTCAACATGATGACCACAAACACAATGCGGTTGAAGCGATGCCCCCATAACGATACTGATGGCAGGTCAACTAGGTCACTAAGCTCCTTCTTCGTGCGAAAGTAAATCATTCGATGAATCGATGGGTCAGGTGGTTGCTGAGACCCAAATCCTTCTGTGGTGCCCGAACTATTTCGCGACGCAATGACCACTTTGTGAAGTGACAACCGCTTGCCCACCACCATTTGTTCACTATTATTGACCGACACGCCATTCAATTCTGTCCTCTCTTGGTTGTCACTCATAGCTCCATCTGACGAAGAAGCAACCGGGTAAATTCTTGACGACCTGGATCCGTCATTAGCGCCAACCCTGTTCATTAATGATGAACGACTTACAAGACGCGCAACACGATGTAATGCCTCACTGTCGGCATCAACTTCCCCTGGAATGCAGCCTTTGCTTGCTCCGTTCATGTGCTGCGGTGTTGCAAAAAGAAGGGGAACATCGCCTGATCTGGATGTAAAGCTCTGCTGTCGTGGTGGTACTAAATCCGTGGAGGAATCTTGGTCTTCAACTGCTCCAACTAGCATGGAGTTAGAAAGATATTTGTTCTCAACGCTTCCACTACTGTCGAACGTCTGTAATCTCTCGGTTAGCAACATGGACTTGGCGGCATTAGCTCTCTCATCTGCATTGGACGGAATACTTCGGTTGCGTGTCAGAACACGAGACACTGACTGCGGACCACTCATGGGGTCGGAGCCTCTGTCCTCAATCGGGCGGGAAGAACCTTCCCGTGTCTTCTTCTTTAAGGCGCTTCGACACGCTGCCTGATGCCACAGATACGAAACAGCTCGAGTAGTTGTAGGGACTCTGGTACAGGCCTATAGCCACCGCGCATGAAGCTCAGAAGCTTGTATCACGCGGCCGCGTGTGCTGTCTCCCTGGCACTGACGCTCTATGAGTATTGCCAACGACAGCCTGCCACAAAAGAAAACCCAGACGCCGCGGGCAAAACTGACAACACACACAAAGTAAAAATACTCTCTGTGCCCATTGACCCCCGCCTCAACACTCAGTATGAATAGCAGCGTCGACCCCTAGATCACTCACCACAATGAGATTGATGGAAGACCTAGTGAAACGGACAACGTCAAGTGCAGGCTCCTTGTCTCTCTGTGGACGTAGTATGAGAGGAGAGGCATCTTGAACAATGCGGAAGTGCGTGCATCAAAAGGGAAACAATGAGACCTTCATTCTGCAAAAGATCACGTTTTTTGTATGACTCTAAAAATCAATTTTCTTGAACGAGCTTTAAATTGAGGTTTTATTTACCGAGGTTTTATTACTTGGTTGGCTGGAGCAGGTTTTCCAAGCGACGCCACTTGAGCTCCATCACTTCCGCATCACCAGCACACTTCCACCTTTAGCGATTGTCGACGGCGCCATGGCGGGTGACAAGAGCACGAAGAAGAAGGCCAAGAACACGGCCAAACAGGAGTTCGTCAGCGAATGGCCGTCCACTAATCGTCCTCCAGCTCGCGCGCGATCCCTCCCAAGACGTACGCACCCTCATCTTTTATTTAAGCAATTACTAAAGTGCTAAATAATTTCTCTAACTTTTATTTTATGGGTTATATTGTTTTTAATACAGTAATGAAAAACTCCAGAAGCTCGTGTCGCCTCATCTGGACTCCTTCAACTACTTCCTGACGGAAGGATTGGACCTGGCAGTCTCTGACATAGGGCGGGTGCCTGTGGAGCTACCCAACCAGCAGCGTATGGACATTTGGATCGAGAATGCTCAACTTGGTTTCCCCACTACGGAGAACCAGATCACGGGCGAGCAGAAGCTGCTTCCCAGTGAGTGCCGTCAGCGCGGTGTGTCGTACACAGCGCCCCTGGTGGTGACGCTGGCGCGCTCGTTCGGCGGCTCGCAGAACGTCGAGCGCGTTCAGAAAGTGGTGGGAGAGCTGCCTATTATGGTGCGCTCAAGCACTGCCACTTGAATGGTATGTCGCCCTCAGAGCTGGTGAAGGCCAAGGAGGAAGCCAATGAGATGGGCGGCTACTTCATCTGTAACGGTAACGAGCGATGTGTGCGTCTGCTGCAGATGCCGCGTCGTCACCACATTATGGCTGTGCGTCGTGGCGCCTTTGCTAATCGTGGTGATCTGTACACGGAGCTGGCAGTTTTCATGAAGTGTGTGAAGCGCGACCAGGCAGCTGTCACTGTCACGGTGCACTACTTACAGGATGGTAACGCGACGGTGCGTTTCGGTGTGAAGAAACAGGAATTTATGATTCCTGTAGGCCTTGTGCTGAAGGCTCTGTATCCGCTCACGGACCGTGAAATCTATGAGCGTGTGCTGCGTGGAGACCACGAAAACACCTACCTGTCGGCTCGTGTGGAGCTGATTTTGCGTGAGGCGAAGAAGTTTTCGTTGTACTCGCGTGACGAGGCGTTGGCTTACCTGGGCAAGCACTTCCGTTATGCCATGCCATATGTGTACGAATCTATGAGCAATGTGGAGATCGGTAGCAAGCTTCTCGACGATTATCTGTTTGTGCACATCCCTAAGGGCGAAAAGGGACGCACACAGAAGGTGGAGCTGCTGTGCCTCATGCTGCGTAAGCTGTACGCGTTCGCGAAGGGAGACGTTCCCGAGGACAACGCAGATTCCGTCATGAACCACGAGTTGCTACTTCCTGGTCACCTCTATCTGATGATTTTGAAGGAGAAGCTGCAAGAGATGCTCCAGTCGATGCGTGCTAACATTCTCAAGGAAACGTCCAACAGAAAGAAGACTGTTGTGATGGATCAGGTATTCCTGCGCAAGATGTGGGATCGCACGCCTAACGTTGGCCATGCCATGACGTACTTCCTGAACACGGGTAACCTGCGCTCATCAAGCGGTCTGGATCTGCTGCAAGTTGCGGGATACACCATCGTCGCCGAAAAACTGAACTACTATCGTTACTTTTCCCATTTCCGCTCTGTCCATCGTGGTCAGTTCTTCACAGAAATGAAGACTACCGCTGTGCGTAAGCTTCTACCTGACTCCTGGGGTTTCTTGTGCCCTGTGCACTCCGGATGGGTCTCCGTGTGGTCTGTTGAACCATTTGGCTGTGGAATGCCAACTCGTGTCATATCCAGCCTACAAGGCCGACGATTACCTGCAGCAGGAAGTTAGGTTGTCACGCTTCCTGGCAAGCCTGGGTATGATTCCCACCTCAGGTTATGCCGATGGTGCTCTGATTGTTCCGTACTCGTACCTGCCGGTGATGATGAACGGCAAGGTGCTTGGTGGTGCGCCTGCAGAGGTGTGCAAACGCATTGCGGACGTCTTGCGCAAGGTCAAGTCGGCCGAAAGCCCGAAAGAACGCGACGCCAACGGTATTGTTGTGAACCTTGAGGTGTGTCTTATCTTGCCGACGCTCGGTGGTCCATTCCCTGGACTTTTCTTGTCTGCCGACGCTGCGCGTATGTCTCGCCCAGTGATGCAGATGGACACCAAGCGCATTGAATACATTGGACCGATGGAGCAGGTGTTCATGGACATTGCATGCACAAAGGCTGACATCCGCCCGGCCACGACGCACATGGAGATCAAGCCTACCAACATGTTGTCGCTGGTGGCCTCGCTGACACCTTTCTCTGACTACAACCAGTCGCCTCGTAATATGTATCAGTGTCAGATGGCCAAGCAGACGATGGGTACGCCAGCACACTCGATTGTGAACCGCACGGACAACAAGATGTACCGTATTCAGTCGCCCCAGATTCCCATTGTGCAAAATGAGCGTCTGCGTGAGTACCATTGGATGAGTACCCTCTGGGTACTAACGCTGTGGTGGCTGTGATTTCGTATACTGGCTTCGATATGGAAGACGCTATGATTCTAAACAAGGCGTCCTACGAGCGTGGTTTTGGGCACGCATCAGTGTACAAGCAGCTTAATGTGGATATTAGCGCTGGTGGCAAACAGGGCAGTGCGCAGTCAAAGAAGTACTTCTCCAACATCAAAACTGACGGTAGCGGCGAGTTCTGTTCAACGAAGTTGGACCGCGATGGCTTCCGCACATCGGTCAGGTGGTGAACAAAGGCGACCCCATTGCGGGCTGGATTGATGAGACAACCGGAGAGGCATCGTTCCAGAAGCACAAAGAGTCCGAGCCTGCTATCATTGAACAGATCAACATGATCGGCGGATCGTCGCAGGCATCCGAGTTCACCAAGGCCAGCATTAAGCTGCGTTTCTGCCGTAACCCTACGATTGGTGACAAGTTCTCATCTCGTCACGGACAGAAGGGTGTCTGCAGTATTCAGTGGCCACAGGAGAATATGCCGTTCTCAGAGTCGGGCATGTCGCCGGATATCATCATTAACCCCCACGCCTTCCCGTCCCGTATGACGATTGGTATGCTTATCGAGTCGATGGCTGCCAAAACAGGCGCTCTGAAGGGCAAATACATGGATGCTACGCCGTTCAAGTTCAGTGAAAAGGACCGAGTGATTGACTACTTTGGTTCGCAGCTAAAGGAGCACGGCTACAACTATATGGGCAGCGAACCTCTGTACTCGGGTATTTCAGGCACGGTCATGCAAGCAGACATTTACATCGGAGTGGTGTACTACCAGCGTTTGCGTCATATGGTTAGCGACAAGAGCCAAGTGCGCGCTACGGGTCCAACGAACTCATTGACGCGTCAGCCCGTGAAGGGCCGTAAGAAGGGTGGAGGTATTCGTTTAGGTGAAATGGAGCGCGATTCGCTTCTGGCACACGGTTGTGCATTCCTGCTTCAGGACCGTCTCATGAACTGTTCAGACAAGCACATCGCCACTGTGTGCACAAACTGTGGCAGTTTGTTGTCCAACGCTACGCAACGCTCGACGGTCGAGACCGCAGGCCAGGGAGATATTGCTATTGCCATGAAGTCCAAGACGCAGTGGTATTGTACAGTTTGCCAAACGGGCGAGGGCTGCCATGCGGTTGCCATGCCCTACGTCTTCCGCTACCTGGCCAACGAGTTAGCGGCGATGAACATCAAGATGTCTCTAACCTTGAAGGGATGCTAATGAGTGTGACAGCAGCAGGAAGCTCTTGGCCTCAGGTATGCAGTTACACCGGCTACCAAATAGATTTATTGAGTGCATCTCGTGGTTTGCCTTGGCTAGCTTCATCAGGTATTTATTTGCTTGTCCGTTTCTTAGGCGAGATCGCAATCTGTTTCAACATTCAAGGGGCGCGACCAGACACCGTGATCCGCGCCACCAGTTCGTCGGTGTCAGTCAAGCTGCCTGAAGATGAAGAGCACCAGCGATTTCAACGCGTCGCTACGTCAGTCACGGAGTCCAAGTGGGAGCACGCCTCGCGCTGCCAGCGGCTACAATAGCCGTGGTGGTCACCCGTATGTTCCCGGCATGAGCATCAGTGTGCCCTCAAATGTAAGTTCACCGTCAAGCAGCGCACGCTCTTCGCCGCATGGCCACACGAGCTCTCCCCACGGGAATACAACACGCCGATCTCAGCAGCAGTACTACACGTCTCCCCCAGCCGCCGCAGCAGCTGCATACCTGCAGCGGACAGCCATATCCAACGCCTACAATTCCGGCGGCGGTTCACGCAGCAGTGAAGACACAGAGACAGCTTCCACGTCATCTGACACCTACCTAGGAGATCGACCATCTTCGCCGGCGCACAGTATTTCTAGTAGTTCAAGTCGATATGCGGAGCGCGGCAGTAATTTCAAGGTGGTGATTCGTGTGCGGCCACCACTACCACGTGAACTCCATGGCGACCGCCCTTTTCAAAACGTTATTAACGTGGATCAACAGGGTCACGTACTTACGGTGTCAGAAAACCTGAGTGCACTAGCCTTTGGTGGAGGAAATGGTGGCGGTGGTGGTGGAGACAACGAAGCGAGCGCTCCAGGTGCATACGGCAGTCACGTGTTCTCTTTCGACCATGTATACGATCAGCAGTGCACTCAAAGCACTGTGTACGAGAACACCGCAAAGGCGGTAGTGGAATCGTCGCTTGAAGGATACAATGCTACCATCTTCGCCTATGGACAAACCGGAACAGGTAAAACTTACACCATGGAAGGTTTCAACAGCGGCTCCGGCAGCGTCGAAGAACGCGGGATCATCCCGCGTGCCATTGAGCAGATATTTTGCCACATCCAGGCCAATGTCTCAGCACGCTGTCGATTCCTCGTACGCGCCTCATATCTTCAGATTTACAATGAATCCATTTCAGACCTACTCAAGCCCGAACGAGCTAACTTAACCATCCGAGAGGACCGACGTCGTGGCGTTTTCGTTGAAGGTCTTTCTGAGTGGGTTGTACGGTCACCCGAGGAGATCTACGGCCTTATGGAACGTGGCGGGGCAATGCGCGCAACTGGCAGTACCAAGATGAATGAGCTTTCTTCGCGTAGTCATGCCGTATTTATCATCATAGCTGAGCAGAGCAAAACCACGTATGTGGACAGCAAAGGCAACGATGTTGCGCCAGAGGAGTTTATGGCTCTTGTCAATGCCTACCAAGCGCGTCATGGTGGAGCTAATGCACCTGGAAATGCCAAAGAAGGTGGAGGTGGCAATGGTACAAATGCAAACGGAACAGTAGCATTACACCCCAAACTAGAAGCTATGGTGCGGCAAAGTTTCAAGGTAGGCAAGCTGAATCTTGTGGACTTAGCTGGATCGGAGCGTGTGCGCCTCTCCGGTGCCACAGGTCAACGGCTGGAGGAAAGCAAGAAGATCAATCAGTCCCTGTCGGCACTAGGAAATGTCATCTCCGCACTTACAGATGCACGCGGACGGCAACACATTCCGTATCGCGACAGTAAGCTCACGCGGATTCTGGAAGATTCGTTAGGTGGCAACTGCAAAACAACGATGATGGCAATGGTCTCACCTGCATTAGAGGCAATGACAGAATCTCTGTCAACACTAAAGTTTGCGAATCGAGCCAAGCACATTAAGAATGAGGCAAAAGTGAACGAAGATCTCGACCAGAAGTCGCTGCTGCGCAAATACGAGCGCGAGCTAAAACGACTACGCGCTGAATTGGAAGAGCGCTCAAGGAATGTAGTGGATAAACGCCGACTTCTGGAGCTGGACGAACAACGACGTCGAGCTGAGGAGGACAAAATGGCAGCTATTCGTGCACTCGAGGAGCGCTCACGTGAGTTCATGCGGGAGAAAGAAGAGAAAAGCGCCTCGAACAGCGGATTACAGCGCTCACGTCACAGATGCTCATGAGTAACCAGCGGCGTCTGACGTCCTCTTCTGGTGTGGTGTCGGGAGATGGCGATGGGGAAGCCTTTAATGCCGAGGACCCACTTATCCGAGATGCTATTAAGGAGCATCAGGATCGTATTCGTCAGGAGTACGAGTGCCGTCTAGCTGACCTTGAAAAAGAGCGCGAGACCATTGAAGAGGAAAAGGCTCAGGTTGACCGCTACAAGCAGTTGCTGCTCAAGCAACGCGATATCATGATTGCTCTTACTCAGCGGCTAAACGAACGCGACGAACAGATAACAGCTCTGCAGGACGAGTTGGATGCTTACGACCGTCACCAGAAGGAGCTCGAGGAGAAGCTTGATGAGAAGACAGCACATCTTATCCATTTACAGCGTGTTGCAATGGAACACAATGTCACATCACCTGGCAAGATCGATGCAGAACTTCAAAAGGCTCTTGGCGACTGGGGCGATGGTGCGGCGCAAGGGGCGGTAGCGCCACCACCTGTGCCAAGAGTGTCAGAAACACCTCCTGAAATGCTTATGACACACAAGCAGTTCCGTCCTCACCCAGTGGACCCTGTCATCATTAATGACAACAACTACAGCAGTGGCAACAACAACTTAGTTCATGGTGGGAGTGTTGGGTCGAATTTGCTTAGTGCTGAAGAGAAGATCCAGGAGATGCGTGCCCTGGTGGATGCTCAGTCAGTGGAGCATCAGCGCATGGCCAAGGAACTGGAAGAGGTGAAATCGGAAAAGTATCGGTTGAGTTTGTGTTGCGTGAAAAGCTCGACAAACTTGCGCAGGTGGAGCTGGATGCGCGTGTTAAGGACCTGAACCGAACTGACAGCAGTGCAAGCACTAGGGACAAGCAGCAGCTTGCACATTTGCAGCGGCAGTTGGAAACGCTGATGTTAGAGAATCAACAACTTCAGGTCAGAGCACCAAACGATGAACAGCAGATGCAGCTACAGATGCGTTGCGAAACGCTCATTAAGGAGAGGCGTGCAGTGCAGACCATAATGGAACACAAGATTAAGGCACTCGTCACAGCAATCGGTGAAGCCTCAGATGCAACGCTTCAGACTGCAGGTGGTGCTGAAAAACTGGGGGAACCGGCGAAATGGCTTGCACGAGAGGTGAATGCGCTTCAGAGGCTGGTCAATGCATCCATCGTTGCTCTGCGCAACGCTGACGCTGCAAGTAGCAGCACTACTAGTGTCCCAGCGGGAAGCACCGGAAGGTCCTTTCCAAAGGAGTCGAGCAGCAGCCAACCCACACATACGACGGTGCCCACCGGTTTAATTGCTAGTCGTGTGAGCGGTAAACCCGAACCTGTAGCCACAGCAATGTCCTCATCGATACCTGTTGTGACGCATCAATCATCATCGCCTTCCATGTCAGTAGACGAGCTTATAGAGCAGAGAAGAGTTCAGCTCCAGCAGCAACGCGACAGGCAATCCAGTGTTTAAATTGCTTCGTGAATCAAACCTTGTTGAACATGAACCAATGTCAATCATGACTACTCAACCTCATGCTTTATAGCGGACGCACACTCTTCGCAGATTCGTCACCACCGAAAGGCTTTGCCGGCAGCACGTGTCCGAAGGCAGGTTGTCGTGCCCAGCTTTCAGCTGAAGTCGGCGACAAGATTTTGAGCTGGTTGTTTTGGCTCTTCAGGTACGAATCAATGATCCAAAATTGGGCAGCGTTGCAGCAACCAGGCACAATGAGCATGACGATGGACAGCTCCAGATGTCGGTGGTGCTCGAAAGTGGAGAAAAGTCTCGTAGCAAAAGTTGCGATGTCCAGGAAAAACGACCATAGCAGCAACATGATGGTGAGCTTCATGAGCGCGAGAGCCATCAGATATGCGAGGCATTGGGACCACCACACTTTGATTCGGATCGGATCGCCATAGTCGCCACAGGAAGCGACATCAATGTAGCCGAGCCATGCAGCCATTGAGTGAATAGCTCGTAAATACACTATCGTCAGGAAGCCTCCCCACGTTGTGTCCACCAAATACGTCACCAGGTAGATCCCGCACTGCGCAAAACAACAATAGGTTCGTCATATCACCTCAATAAGGCATTGAAAGATGGCATACCTCGTCGTATGTTTCGGCTGAGCTGGAGGCTAACAGAATCGATAGAACGACGCTTACGGAGTGGACGAAAGCTGCGCCCAAAGATTGCTTGCTCACATCTAGCGCCCAAACCTTGATGGGGCGGATCGGGAACTCGAGCTTGCGCTTGATGTAAAGCATGAAAATGGCGACAAACCCCAGCAAAACTTGTAGCAAACGGCTGAATACATCCGACAAGAGATGACAGCGGTCAGACTCCATTGCATGTATTGGTACGATATATCAATGCGTCTTTTCAGGATCCTACGCGAGATCCGTAATATTCAGTGTATGCTTTTTTTCTCTTCATCTCGTTGTGGTTCAAGACCCTTTCAGTAGCCGTTGCTTACGTGCAGGAAGTTTCTTCCGATAGCCGTCTCGCTCTCTTCATCACCTTGGTAGTCGATGGAGACCGAGAAGTCGGCAGGCTTGGAGCCATCCGGAATCGGAACACCCCAGTCACAGTCCTGCTCGATGCCCAAGTTGTTGTGGTGCATCGCAATTCGGAACCAGCCATTCTCGCCCCAGTACGTCCCCCACGAGTTGCGACCGATCCCTAACAGTAGAATTGCAAGTGGGTCAGTTATATGTGTCCAGTATGCATGAGCGACTCTCAATAAGTACTTACAGTATTCCGTGTCCGTCTCTTCATCGTAGCCCCAGCCGGCAACGGAGATCTCATGGTTAATCAACGGGAACATGACGTGTTCCGAGTAGATGCCCCCACGTATGCCTCAAACTTCTCCGTGGCATGCACACCGCAACCGATGGGTCCACGCTTGTAGATCTCGGCCTTCATACGGTCTGCACCGCTGACCGAACCGTACTCAGTGACATAGTACTTGGCGAACTTCTTGATGGGCTCGCAAACTCCAGGCGTGAAGGAAGACTTCGAGGGCCAGCACCTGCGTTATAAACAACGAGGGCACCAGTCAGTCGCTATCGCATCAACATAAAAACAAACCAAGATCACTCACGTTTCACAGACAGCGAATTGGTCGCATTTCAGGTTCGTTGCCTGGTAGGCTTGACATGTTTGATCAGGGATACCATGACGATGCGCGTATTCGTAAACCAAACCAGGGTTGCCACCGTTGCAAGTGCCGCCGGCATGGCAGTTAATGAGCACCTGAGGTGACAGCGCAATTTCGGGCCATGATGCTGCAGACACAGCGCAAGGTTTGTTAGTAAAAAGTGACAAAACAAAACCCTCACAAGTTTCTCAAGCATGAATGGAAAACACCCTCTTACCATTTCTCATAATGGAGATGCGATCTGATAGCGCGCTTGTCGTGCCTTGAGCCCAGCAGCTACCGCAGTACTTAGGAATGTGCTGGTTCTTGTCCCACGTAACGTAGTTCTTGCCGTTAACGTTGCGCCAATCCCAGGTCTTTGGTAAGTCCTTGAGATCCATCGTCTCGTGCGGCAGCGGCGATATCACGCGTTCTCCACCAGCAAACTGTAGTTTCTGGCGACATCCGCCAAGCACTGAATCCACCGGCTCAACGTCGTTCACTTCATCACCGTCCTGCTCTTCTTGCTCTTCTTCAATCGTGATTGGGGTAGGCCAACCGTCATCCTTGGGCACGCCGAAGGAGCACTCACCCTCAACACCGACGTTGTTCACGCCACGCACCAGTCGCATCCAGCCATCTTCACCCCAGAAGCTTCCCCAACTGTTACGCAGCACCCAGAAGGGTACTCCATTTTCTTCTCCCACCCTACAATGGAGATCGCGTGGTCCACTTCCGTCGCATTGGTCTTGTCATCAAAGATACCACCCGAGTACTTCAAGAAGTCATCGGTGACTGCAACACTGCAGGCGATTGGTCCTCGTGCATAGATCTCCGCCATCATCTGCTGCTCTCCCAGCGTCGTGCCGTACTCCGACACAAAGTACGAATCGTACGTCTTCTGCGGAAGCAGCCCTTGGTCGGCAGGCAGTTCTCACACACATCCATAGCTGTGCATGTGTTGCCCGTGTCATGTCCTGTAGCTGCATACCGTTGGCATCCTTCTTCAGGAACGCCCTTGTCCTTAATGAAGCGGTATGCTTCCAGTTGGTCCCCTCCATGACATCCGCTGTCTTTCTTGTCACAGTTCAACAGCACTTGTGGGGACAGTACCACTTCTCTGTGGACTTCTTCAGGCGACTTGTTACCAGGACTCCGGTCCTTGGCGATCAAAATCCGATCCGCTAGCGCTGAAGTTGCAGCTGGTAAACAAAACGGTACAGTTTACGGTTGATCAAACGGATCAGTTTACGGTAAACTAATTTTAGTGTACATCCTTGGTGGGAACATTTTGAAGTGATAAGTGCAAGGAATTGGACGTACCGAATGCCCAGCAGGAGCCGCAGTAGTGAGGGATGTGCTGGTTGCGACTGATTGTGACGTAGCGTGTGTCGTTGACGTTACGCCAGTCGAAGTTCTTAGGGAGTTTGGCCACGTCTAGGTAGTCATGAGGGCGAGGCGACGTCAGCGATTGGGAGCGGTCAGGGTTGCGCACGTAGCCACCGCCACCAGGGAGAGCGTCGTATGGAGAGGCAGTTGCAGTTGCAACCGCCAAGGCGAGGATCAGTGACACTCGCATGGTAAAGTTTGCGCCTTGACTCTGCTTGGACTCTTGCGAAATGGCTTCAACTAGAGGGGGCGATCTTCTTAACCTTTGAAAGATGATTGAACACATACTTCAAGTTTCTGTATCATTATATAATTTCCAATTGGATTTTTAGTATTCAAATCAAATTTTCTGGTAAAATATCTTCTTCACTTTGATACAAAGTATAAATTGAAGATTACAAGTTATAGAATAATGCAGTGTAAAAATACTCGGTTTTGATTGGTGGAACGCACGATCAGATCTACTGGAATCATTTTGCTCGTCAAGATGAGTGTCATGGTCCCCTCCGTTGCGCTTCCTAGCGGTGCTCGCATGCCTCTCGTGGGCTTGGGTGTGTACAAATGCGCTGCAGGAGAAGAGGCCTACGAGTCTGTTATCTCAGCTCTTCGTCTTGGTTACCGCCACATCGACACTGCGCGACTGTACGAGAACGAGGCGGATGTTGGTCGTGCCGTTCGAGACTCTGGAATCCCTCGGGAGCAGATCTTCATCACCAGCAAACTACGGGAGTTCCATTGGGGGTACGACAAGGCGCTGGAGGGTACACGCTCCAGTAACGAGCTGATTGGTTGTGGCTACATCGACCTCTTCTTACTGCATCAGCCTTTCGATCCTATCACACGTGCCGACACCTGGAGAGCTCTGGAAGATCTCCAAGCTCAAGGCGTGGTGAGGGACATCGGCGTCTCCAACTTTGGGGAGCCACATCTGGCCAAGTTGGCAGAGACCTGGAGAGTCAAACCAGCGGTGAACCAGATTGAGCTGCACCCGTGGCTCACGCGCCAGCCGCTGGTCCAGTACTGTCAAGAACAGAATATCCTACTGCAGGCCTTTTCGCCTTTGGCTCGTGTGAAGAAGATTGACGACCCGAAGCTCATTGAAATCGCTAACGAGGTGAAAGCTACGCCGGCACAGGTGCTGCTGGCATGGGATCTAGCGAAGGGATACACTACTTTGCCCAAATCTGTGCATGAAGCACGACAGAAGGAGAACCTGGAAGCTGTTAATGTCAAGCTCACACCTGAACAGGTGGCACGACTGGATGCTTTGAACCAAGACTTCTTCTCAGGTACGGACCACGTCAGTAACTCCGCTGTCTAAGCAACGGTGTCATATGCGCCATGACTGCTGTCCGTTCATATGTTGCTTAATACTGCGAATCGAAAGCCACACGCTGCTTTTTGTCTAAAACGTCGACGACACAAATCCAGGCAATGATGCCTGCTTCCTTTTGCCCGCTTATAGATGATCTTCGCTGGACGTAATGAGGGATTGCGGCAAATGACCAGTCTCATTCACCGCTACGATCTTAATAGGCCTGTTGGCGCACACATCAATGCGTGTGACGCCGCAGTGGTTGATCTCAAAGTGCCCCCACGTACTCTCAGGATCCACACCGAGCGCACGGCACAGGAAGAACCGGATCAGGTTTGCATGACATACAAGCACACAGTACGACTCCTCGCCTTCCTCTTCTTGGACTTCTGCGGAGGCCGAGAAAAATGAGCTGAACGCCGTCTCCATTCGCTCAGTGTCCAAACGCCCTCGCTCCTGCATTGCCGCACCAAACGAGCTATTTTTGCGTGCAGCAGCTTCTCCACCTACAGGGAAGTCGGTGGAGTAAGGCGTTCCCGGCCAGCCTTCACGCAGCAACCGATTTGCATTCAGTGTGACTTCACCAACGTCATTGCTGATGATTGCCGCTGTTTCTACGGCGCGCGTCATATCACTGTGATAGATGGAGGCATCGTGCCGCGTAGGTATTCGGCTGAGTATCATCCCCAAATACTTGCCCGTGAAGCCAGCCTGCTGCCTCCCCATCTGCGACAGCACTTGCTCCGAATCTGAGACCTGCGGCACATGGGCATTGATGTAATGCCCATGGCGTATCAAAATGAAATGTTTGGTTCTGGGCGTGGAATACACGAACTCCCCGATAGAAGGCTGCTCTTGCTGCTGGCTTTCGTGCTTTGCTGGCCCAACGTACCACTTGGTACACTTGACCCTTCTCCACATTGCTGCGCTTGAAAAGGACCTGCCAATTCAGCATTAACACCCGTTCCTGAACTCCTGCCAGGTATTCTTGTCCTCCATCACCACTGCACGTAGCAATAGTTTGCTGACCCTGATGCCCAAGAATTCCATTGACCCACGTGCTATATTCCTCCATGGACGACGCCATAAAGGCGTACGACGCCGCTCGAAGACTGCCACCGCTAGACTCCAAACCACCAGGTCGGTAGATCAATTGGAACTTGCGGTCTTGTCGAAATGGCTCATGCACCAAATCCATCGCACCCACATCCAGCACAATCGTATGGTGACTGTCGTTTGACACAGTCTCCAGAAACAATCCGCAGTGCTTGTTCACCAACACACAATGAATCTGCACACCACAAACAGCATGCATTACTTAAGTAAAAAGCCTCCGGTCCATCAGCAATCGACAACTTCGTACCGATCCCAGTGTCCTGAACACGGGTGGCCCCTGTGTCTTGGCCTGTCTCCTGTCGACCTGTTCCGCCACAACCAGCAGTCCCTCGACCTCCACACTCTCTCCATCTCTCCGTCGGTCGTCCAGTGCAGAGCTCAGCAACGCACGCTTGTTGCTACGCTTCCTGTCCGGCTGAATGTCTCCAGAGAGTGGTGTCAGTTCTGTCGGAATGGGGACAGACTGTAACTTTCGTTTGGGGGATCCTCTGCGCTCGTTTTCAGCCGCCAATGACAACTCTTGGATGCGCACAGCCTCTGTCTTGACGGAGAAGCTGTCTCCGTTGCTCTTGGTCTTCGCTTGGGGTGCTGGCGCCGGGGACACGGCCAAGTCCAGCGACATTTTGCTGCGCACGAGAGGCGCGACTTGTGAGAATGACACGAATGTAGTAGATAGGTACGGTTTAATCCGTGAATTTTTTACTATCTGAAGTATGGGAATGAGAAATCACGCGAGTGAGCTCGAGAGCAAAGGACTCTTTCTGGAGAGATGAAGAATGGCAGACTACTGAAGAGGGACAATCAACGCACCAGCAGCTTCAAGAGCGTTAGGTGTTATCGGCACAGGACGACCCACAGAAAACGGGCTGATAAACAGCCAAAATGTGGCGAAAAGCACGTGTCAACGACCATCGGATATTGGGGAGTTGGATGAGTGTGTAGAGCTCACAACCAATAAGACAAAATATACCCATGCACAGCAAAAACTTTGGGCACCCCATCAGAGGATACTTTTGTGGTCCTGTGACATCAAATAATAGTCGGGACGTGGGGTTCGAAAGCCAAAGCATTCCACAGCCAAAGGAACGGAAGAAAATTACAGCAAACAGATGTCCATCTTGAAAACAAAAGAGATATAGATGAGCAACTACTCGCCGGGATGGCGTTTGGATTGGGGATCACACCACCATCACCACCACCACCACCACCAGCACGGACGACAGTCCAGCAACAATCAGACTTTGGGTTGAAAGCAAAATTTGCTTGTTGGGAATGGCGATGACGTACGTGAACATGTACATGAGACTTGTTGCACCCTGTGCGACTGTGAGCCTAGAGCCGGAGTCGGAGATCTGATCGAGACGAAGTCGTACGGAGCGGAGCGTTGCAGTTTTCCTCCCACGTAGGTGCTTGTAGAGAGCGAGCGTTGCCCTCAGGAATTGCTCCTAGAACTGAGTCGGTCCATCCCTATACATGCATGGATGTCCTCCTAGACTTCGGTCTCCTATCATTTGACGGTTTCCTGTGCATCGATTAATTCTTTCGCGCATATTTATAATAGAACGAGATGCTGATTGGCCATTTACACAATATTGTGTTAGTCATGTTCGTCGATTGGTCAAATCGTCTTTGTAACTGCCACAATCTGATCCGCCAGGAGGCCAAACATCCGTTGCTGACCACATGTGCCGCGCTGGTCGCGATCCAAGTTCTGACGCTGGCCCCAAGAGAACACGCGTCCAGCAGTGACGCCCTCTACACAACCAGACAAACATCATCAGAGAGAATACACATTGAAAATATGGCGCCAGGGGACGAGAAAGCCACAGTTGAAGCACTAAACGAGGACGAGAACAATGTGTTTGTAGGCTACAACGAGTGGGCAGCCGAGTCTCTCAAGGTGCAGATCGCTACGGACTTTGTCTATGAGTATCAAGAAACAGCCTGTGAGGCGGAGCGTGGCGTGTTCATTGCAGAGGATGTAACACCGCACACTGAAGTGTTTAGCATCCCTTTGGAGTCGGTCCTGTCGGTGCAAAGCCTGGAGCAGAACGAGGTGCTGCAGAGCATTGCGTTCTTCCAGCAGTTAACCCCGAGAGAGAGGATGATCAGCTAGCGATTGCATTGCTCTATGAGAAGTTTATCGTCGGCAGCAAGTCCAAATGGGCCAAACATATCGAACTGCTGCCCAAGACGTACCACAATGCTTTGTACTTCGGTCAAGAGGAAATTAAAGCTCTGGAAGGCAGTAACCTCTTCTTTATTGCATTGCAGATGGAAGAGAGGGTTGCAGCGGACTATGCAATATTAAGAGAGACAGTGTTGCTGGAACTGTTTGAGAACGTCACGGAAGGCATCAACTTGGACCTGTTTCACGAGTATTTTTCCCTGGACAACTACAAGTGGGCGTTGTCGACGATCTGGAGTCGATTTGTGTCGTTAAGACTGGATGAGGCTCCGACGTCGGACGAGAAGGTGGAGGAAAATCTAGCTCGAGTGAGAAAGAATGCCGCTGCCCCCAAGCAGGTGTTCAAGGCCATGGTGCCAGTGTTTGACATGCTCAACCACGACCCGGAAGCCGAGATGTCACACTTCTTCGACATGGAAAGCCGGACATTCAAACTTGTGAGTCACCAACATTGGAACGCTGGTGCACAAATGTTCATCAACTATGGTCCTCTGTCGAACCACAAGTTGTTGTCACTGTATGGGTTTGTGATTATTGGCAACCCGTTCGATGCCGTGGAGATGTGGCTGCCAATGGATGAAGCGTCCACGAAGCTTTTCCAAGAGAAGGAGCAGTTCCTTCTCACCAACGGACTAGACCACGCCACGAACCCGTTCGACCTTGTGGCTGAAGAGACCAATGACCTACTTCTGATGGCCGCCAGGATACAGGAGATTGACTGCAAGACCAATGAGGAGCTCGAAACCTTGGCCAATAAAGCGCTGGACGGTGAAATGGTAAGCCTGGAGAACGAACAGGTAGCGCTGACACGACTCATTTACACGCTGGAAAAATGCTCGAGGCGTTCCCGAGTTCGATAGAGGAAGACGACAAGCTGATTGAGTCCTGGGAACAGGATTTGGCCCAGGCGGGAAGTCAGCAGAATGGCAGCTTGAATCACGAGCGGATGGCCGTCGCCGTGCGACGGTCCGACAAGTATATTCTCTCGGAGAACATCGATATGCTGAAGTGGAAACTACTCGACATCCTTCCGAAGAATTAATGAATATCCTGTTAAGCAAAGCTTACAAAGGATATACGTGGTCGAACAGCAAATACATTTATCTACAATCTCGACCTCTATGGCTTGTTGCTTTGATCGCCCATCCCAGAATGGGAGTTCAATGGAGGAGGCGTACCAGTTTCTTCACTGCAGCGCAGGCGTCTTGTAGATCTTGACCTGCTTGCTACTCTTCCCTAGGACAAGAACCTCAGCTCCGTCGGGCGAGAAATAAGCACGCTTTATGAAATCATCGACTGCATTCTCAACGACTGAAAACTCCTTGTTGTCGCTCGTCCGAACGAACACCAGGCCTTTCTCCCGCACCATAGCCAGCAACTGTTTGAAGCAGGTCACATCGACACATACACCACACGTCAAGCCACATGCGTCAACCAGCAGAGTCCGGATGTAACGTATCGTATCTATACCTTTCCGTTGGGCGCGAAGTCAACAGTCTGGAATGGCTGATCTTCGCTGGCATTAAACGATGACAACACCCTCGGGTCTTCTTGCACAGTGTACCGAACTGCCAACCACGAAGACAAATTCGTTAGTTGAGTAACCTTAGCGAAGATGCAATGTGGTTGATTCAGCTCAGCTAGTATCCATTCTTCTCAAACGCACCGTTGATATTCCAGAGACGAACTGAGGCATCCTTGGAAATAGTAACCACGCGATTCACCGGGAGAGTGTCCGAGCCGTCGAACGCGAGATCCACCACACCCGTCTATAATTCAAATCACACAGAATCAAAGTTTTAGCTGAATGCTCTTACCAAAACTGCAGTCTGCAAGTCTTACCCGGTGTCCTTGCAACGACATGATTTTGTTAACCTTCTTGAAAGCACCAGTCTTCTCGCGCGTGATCTCGTAGATCTTGACCTCCGGCGTGTAGGCTGCTACAGCAATGTAGCGGTTGTCCTTCGATCCAACGCAATGGTAGTTGGCGACTTGGTTCGTGTTCACCACCTGCAGGAGATCGCCCTTCATAGTCCAAAATTTGACGTCCGTATCCGAGCCACTCGCACACGTGATGATCGTAGCCCACTTCATTAAATAATTTGACGTCAGTCACAACCATTAACAGCAAACCCACGGAATTGCAGGCAACCTACATTGCCGATATCGTTCATGAGCACCGAGTGCACGTCCGTCTTGTGGGGAGCAGGGAAGTCTGCCACAATCTCCGGTTTAACTCGAAGTTTCTCTACAAAGCAATATAATCCATTAACACTTAATCAAGCACCCCCAAACAACCACAACAACGTACGATAGACTCTGACATTGCCGCCCTCCGTTGCAACCACCTACAGCAACACAGACAGGATCATCAGCCACTCAATCGATTGTCCTAAAACCACCTCAAATGCTCACCAGACTGCGTCCATCGGAGCTGAAGCACATGGCAGTTGCATGGTCATATTCAATATTAATCTGGTGCAGTTTTGGGTTCTTGTCATCCAGTGTGTCTCTAAAGTAGAGACGAATGGAACGGTCCGAGCTGGCGGTGGCCAGGAATCGACCGTTAGGACTGTAGGCGACTGCCGTGATACAGTACTTGTGTCCCTTGACTGTGTGCAGAAGTGACGCATGCTCCTGCACTACGTCTTGAGTTGTAACCTGCTTGCTTTTCTTCTTGAGCTCCGCTGTCATATCCACTTTCTTCGCTTTGCTTTTTGGCTTCTTGTTGCTGGCGTGCAGCTGCTGACGCGCCAGTTCTTCCTTTTCCTTTTGCAGTTTGAAGGCTTGACGCTTGACCTCTTCTTGTTGTTGCAGGTACATGTAGGCAGCGCCTCCCAGCACCAGCAACAGCGCCAGAATCCATGCCAACTCCATGCTGATCGTCGACAAGATACGTGGCGTGATTTTACAGCACTGGTAAAATTAGAAATAAATGTCGTTTCTAATTCAAATCTGAATTGATAAATCTTGTTTCCTAAAAAAAAACGATGACGCAGCAAACAGCTTCAACATGAGCTAGCAGCACATGGCTTGCACCGCACAACTAACCTGTACATACACGCACTGCCGCGCTTCTGAAGCGCAGTAGTGTAAGCAGCTTTTGCCGATGGAGGAAGTTCAACTTGAATACGTAAAACGTACTTGTTTGACAAAGCCTCTTTCATTTAATCGATGATATACTCATTTCTTTCTTTCTTAATAAACCCAAATCAATTTAACTTCATATTTACATATCCTTCGAATATCGATTCATCTCAATACTTCTTCAGCCGTCAAGTAGCTCGTGCATCGAGCAGCTCAGTTCGGAATTGCATCTGTCAAGGACAAGTCCCATAATCACAACCTAGTCCATGGAACTCCACGAAGCAGTCGGTATCGTAACGGGAGGCGCAACCGGTTTCGGACGCGCCTTCGCCGAGAGGATCTTATCTGGCGGCGGCAAGGTAATGATCACGGACGTGGACGTGCACGGTCTACAGGCCACGGGCAAAGAGTTGCAGCGTCAATACGGAGAGCGCAACGTGTGCTGGGACCGTCAAGATGTGACGGAACGCGGCAGCTTCCCTCGAGCTTTTGCATACGCCTCCAAGTACTTCAAGACGCCAGTAAACGTGCTGGTGAACAATGCTGGGATCGCTGGGGATATGATGTTCTACGAACCTGAAAACACCAAATGGGAAGCTGTGGTGGACATCGATCTGACTGCATTGATTCGCGGCACCCAGTTCGCTCTCAACGAGATGAAGCGCACGCTCAATGGCAAAGAAGGAGTCATTGTGAACCTCGGCAGTATGGCAGGGCTCACCGCCACGCCATTCGGTCCGGAATACGCTGCTGCCAAAGCTGGTGTCGTGGGATTCACGCGCTCCCTGTACCAGATCAAGCAGTCGCACAATGTGCGCAGCTTCTGTCTGTGTCCGGGCTTCGCGGAGACCAGTATGGGTCGTCAAGCTAATGTCGAGATCCCAGAGTACACCAACATGATGGGCGGCCTCTTGCCTGTCGAGAAGGTCGTTGATGCCTTCGCGGACGGTTTGCGTGAACCGGACAATGCCGGACGCGTGCTTCGTATCATGAATAAGAACACTGCGTACTACCGCTTCCCTGGTGACAAGCTGATTTTCCCGAACTCGAAGTTGTAAGTGGAATAATTGAGTGTAGGCAATTGGACTTTGCTGGTGAAATCAATGAAGTTGTTTGATGCAAACTAGTGTATTACTACTAAGCAAGAAAGAGTAGAAAGTGAAAATGGATGATGTCGACAACCGAGTCGAGCAAACGCAGAGCGAGCAAGAAAGCTAATGCGAGCCAAATGTATAGTAAACTAAAAGGCGAAGGCTACAGGTTCAAGTCCCAGTGAACCATTCAACGTCCTTCGAAACGCCATCTGATGGAACAAGATCTGTAGTCCATGAAACTCCTTCCTTTCGCCACGCCTCCGTGATAAATAGAAATGCATGGTCTATCGCGTGACCATAATTTCTTGCTTTCACTTTTCTTGTCGCGCCTGCCTTGCTTTCCCGCGCTGCAACCCCTTCTACATTGCATGGTGCTTGTACCGCTTGATCTCGCTGCACCACCACCAGCAGTAGTGCCATCCCCAGTTTCTGCCTCCTTCCGGTTGTGGTGACGTCGGTGGCTTCGTCTAAAACTCAGCAAAGGGATCTTTGCCGTTGTAAACGGAACAATCGCATCCTCCATAGAGTCCGGGTACGGATCGAAATTGACGTGTCGTTGGCCGTGCCGACGCGTGGGATGATTGGTGCTGCACCCTTGCGCGCTAACAAGTCCTCCCAGTTGATACCTGCGAAGAACTTGTGTTTCTTAATGTCGTCGACACCGTTCTTGAGACAACCGTACCGTTTCGTGAGGTCGGCCGTGAGCATACGCTTGATCAATCCCTTGGCGTTACGGTCGAAGAAACGTGGGAAATTCAACTTTCCCGAAAGAATCTGTTGGTAGATGCCCATCGGATCGTCGTCGCAGAAGGGGGTTGACCCGCCAGCATTTCATACAGCAAGATGCCGAGTGTCCACCAGTCCACACCCTTGCCGTGTCCCTTGTTCAGCAGCACTTCCGGCGCAATGTACTCTGGTGTGCCACACAACGTATACGTCTTGAAAGCTACACGCTTGGCGAACCCAAAGTCCGTGATTTTGATATACCCTTCACTGTCCAGCAAGAGGTTTTCCGGTTTCAAATCGCGGTAGATGAAGTCCTGACTGTGCATGTACTCGAAGATGGACACGACCTGTGCTGCGTAGAACTTGGCAGTGTTGTTGTCGAACCGTCCAGCTTTCCTGAGATGCGTGAAAACTCGCCTCCAATCACGTACTCGAGCACCATGTACAGATACTTGGTGTCCTGGTACGTGCCGGCCAAATTCACGATGAACGGGTGGTCGAGACAGAGCAAAATAGACTTCTCCGAGAGCATGTGCTCCACCTGTTGCAGTCGAATGATCTCCGCCTTCTTCAAGATCTTAATCGCCCAGTACGTGTTGGTCGCCTGCTCAATAATAATAATAATAATAATAATAATAATAAAGTATTGCAACGTCAGACTCCTACTATTTAAATGCCACCATTTATTGCCATGCAAACCTTATGGGTAGCGAAGCGCACACGGCCGAAAGAGCCTGTGCCGAGGGTCACCCCCATGTCGAATTGGGAACCATCTAAAGGGGTTGCAAACTTGTTGGAGTTCTTGACTGCATCTGAGTAGCCATGAGAGCTGGTTTGCCTCTTAACTGTTGTACTGCTGCTGTGTTCAGCGGTGGTCGAATGCGTCAATCCTTGGGGGTGGGCTGCGTGTGGCGAAACCCCAGCGGCCTTGTCACGTTGGTCCTTTTTAAGCTATGGGCGCGTGCACGCAGGTATTGAGGGGTGGACGATGGCTCAGATGTGAGAGATATTGGGCGGTGGTTATGGTATTTTTGTCTCCCTGGGTAGCTATCCCCTCCGTTTCCACCTCCACACTCTCGCAGCTATCAGCCAGGAATAACAAATGTGTGGAAATAGATAAACGTCTACCACACCACACTATGGATGGAAATAACCAACGAATGATGAAAGGACGCAAGGTTAATTTTAGAAGAAAAGCAAGATAAGGCCGGGACAGACTGGTCCCCTGCAGCAAATAAAGGATTTACACTCCACAGGTAAACAACATGTGAAGCCTCACTGAATCGCACTGCAGCTCAGGAGGAGCGCAATGGAAGACAACGACGTCCTCATTCGAATTATACCTAGAAAACGTTTCGGTCGGATTTGATGCTTCAATTTCAAAACAAACAACATTCGTGCGACCTTCGCACAACCATTCTTAAACGCACTTAACACGTACTTAACAAAACTCCCTTGATAGTAGCTCATCGAAATGGAGCTCCGAGCGTCGCGCGTCTCCAGTGTTTCCAGCCCTCGACGGCCTTCAATGGCTCTTCTTCTTGTGCTACTACTCAGTTGTTTTATCTCTCTAACAGATGCTGCTAAAAAATCTATCGCGACGTCTGTGGACAACATCGTAGAGCCGAACGAAGGTGCGTTCGCCACCATCATGTACGACTACGGAGAGGACAGCGAGGCTTTGCTGCTGGCTACACGCGTGCTCATGCGCTCCATCAAGGACTCCAACACCAAGTACCGACGGATGGTGATTGTACCACAGGACGGACTGCAGACGAGCAGCGAGCAGGCGCTCATCAAGGACGACCCGGAGCTGGAGATCATCCGTACCAACATCCCCAACGTCTTCCTGCACATGCCGCTCACAGACCACCGCACTCAGCTGCTGCACATGCGGAACAAGCTGGTGATATGGGATGATCCTCAGATCTCGGCTCTTAAGCGGGTGGTGTACCTGGACCCGAGAACCTTGTGCTGCGCAACATGGACGAGATCTTCGCTTGTCATCAGTTCTGTGCTGTGGACAATGGCCAGTCTGTGGTGTATGCGAACGGGTTACTGGTGATATCCCCGGAGAGTATTGCAGCGCGGAATTTGTACTCGGACGCCATTGACGGCTTTATGATCACTGGGCGCGAGTACAACTACATTGGCATTACACAGGGCTTCATGCCAGGTCTATTTGAAGCTTTTGAAGAGAGTCCATTGTTCTTCCTTGAAGATGAAAACAGTGAAGAAAGTGATGGAGCGGATGATGCTGATGATGAGTCGGTGGATGAATCGGTTGTCCATCGTCTGCCGTTTTCCTACAGCATCAACCACATGGTCTTCTATGAACGAATGAACTGGGATCTCTACAAATGTAAAGACAAGAACTTGGCGTCTGGAGATATCCCTGGCCCACTGCTGAGCTACAAATACAGTGGTGCAACGGTGAAGCCGTGGTTTTGGCTGCCGTACACGTACTTCCAGGTCTTCTGGCATTGGCAAATGGTGCGCGATCGCTTGGGTGAAGACCACTTTGGCTACTTTGTGGGCAAGGTGGTGTCATTCCTGGTGATTTTCGGCTTCATTTGGTTCGCCTACGTTGCCCTCTGCTTGAAGCTGTTTACGGAGCCCAATGGGCGCCCCCGCCGCTTGTCTAGCTGGGGACTACCTACACCTGGAAATGCGCAACCTCTGTCTGTGGACGTGTTCAACTCTCGTGTGGTGCGGCGTGCCTGTCAATTTTCGTGTAGCGTGTTGTATGCAGTGGCATCGATGCCGCTGGTGTCGAGCGTCTCCATTGTGATCATGCTCATCTGGTGTAGCATACAGGTGATTCCGATAACGATGCAACCAGGTTACGCTGGAAAACTTTGGGTTATCGTGCACGACCTCATGCTGACCACGCTCCTGCTGGTATTTGCTATCGCGCATACGCTACGTACAGCACAGTGGAAGAAGGACGAGGTACCTGCGACTTCGGAGCTGCTGCTGGTGGGGTATGGTGGTGCGTCAAGAAGCTGCCATTATTGGTGCTTGCCCAGCTGCTGTTTCTCTATATGGTGGGGCGCACTGATCTGTTCCAGAACCCAGTGCTACGTCCAGTGATGACCTTCTTCTTCTTCGCGATCCCCAGCTTCGTGGAAGGTCGCGTTCTTGTGGTCGAGATGCACCGAATCACGCGGAACTAGCGTCCGACAGCTGTGATTGTAGTAAAGAAAACCTGGGGCGACTTATACATAGGACGTGTGCCAGGTATCAACCAGCACAGACCTGCAGATTATCAGCTAGCTAGTGAACAGCTAGAGAAGCAGAGAGAAATAGGTCAAGACAGAGTAACCAATAATGATAGAAAAAAACACGGGAACAAACGAATAACTTGTTGGCTAGTAGTCCGAGCGCCGTTTCTTCTGAGAGTCATGCATACAAAGACAGCATCACCGAACCAGCAAGACACAAAGAGGGATACAACACAGGGCTTGTCGTCAGATCCAAGAGCAGCGATGCACTGGGACAGCGGAGAGGTCAACACCGTTTCTGTTTCTTTAGACACACCTGACTGACCTGGATGTCCTGGGTCTGCAGAGGCTGTTTGCCAGTGAATGTCCGTTCATGAGGAGCTTCCAATTGCTGTCGATGCTGCTCAGCTGCGTCTTTCCGCAGGTCCTTGACGACTGCAGCCAGAGCTTCAGGGTTCACGCCCTTCTGGATGAGAGCCATGAGGATCGCCAGAGTATCACGGTCCAGCCCCGTATTCAGCAGTCGCGACAGCTCGTACACGGCTAGGAAGATAACGGCAGTGTTAGGTATATGCAGACATGTGTAATACAGATGCAGAGAGGGAGCTACATACTCTCCATGACCTCTGCGCGAGACGCAGTGATGCCATCAGACGTGCTCATTGTATAGAAGCGTTATTGCGAAATATGTCTTTGAGGTTACGTAAATATTGTGTTAGGGTCAGTGATGTAAATATTACGTTAGGGGCCAACTTCACTGTTGAGGAATGAAACCTTCGGAGTAGTAAACCTTCAAAGATCATTCGAGAAGTGTGGTGTGGCAGACAAATATCCAAAAATATTTAAATCTGAGTTTTAAGTGGGATCGGAAACCGTCGAGGATCCTATATACACTAATAAAATAGTCGTAATCACTCAAAATATGGGATAACGTTTCTATCACAGATGGTCTCATAATAATCCATTTACTGCAAACCCTCTGCAGATAAAAACGATGTGATTTATATGCAGAGGCGTCGGTGCTTTCGAAAGGCTCCCGAAAATGCGCCACTTTGCTAACGTACGTTGAGGAGTTTTCTGCACGTGAAAATGTGTCTTTTGTTAGATATATGTACGATGTCATGCATTCATTCCGTCATAGTATGATACAACAAAAGTTTTTCCTGACAGCCATGAATTCGAGCTGTTGGTTTCATGTGGTCTACACCATTTACACCTTACAATTTTCAAGCGAAAGCCTTTATCTCCATAGGTATTTTTATTATCTCCCCAGGTACGTTTAAATATCAGAGTTTTTTTAAAATATCATGAGAACCCATGGAATAAAAAAGTTTCTCGAGTAGGTCATTAATACCAAGAATTCGCTTTGATGCCATATTAGAGATCCATTCTACGTCATATTATTGGCAAGCGGGCTTTTGTGACGGGACTATCAAGCTATGCAAGAAGAGATTGAGCTGCAGCGATCACGTGAGGGAAGTGCCAGAATGTGCACAATAAAATCTTCGAGCATTTGCTGACGATCGCCATCTAGGAGCGTGTGACCCCTCAGCCATGGATCCTACTCTGAGGCCTGGGAACTGTATCTAACCCAGCAATGGTATTGACGTCTCGATAACTGGGCTCCGACTGAGAATGTTGTAAACGAGCTCGTGCAACATGTCGCCGCAATCTACGCTGTTTCAACTAGCATGCGCTCCATTTGTCGCTTAAATGGTTCTGCCAAGGCAAGCAACAAAATGGATCACCTCCTTCGGCTTACACCTGCCAACCTCGAGTCATTACATCATCTTTCCAACTGGATCATCCTGATTAAGCCCGCGTGGAAATGAGTGATTGAGGCTGCGTGAAGAAACCATTTACTGAAGAGTCCGGCGATCGCAAGTCACGAGCAGTGAGGGAACTCACTGATGTGCTCGCTAATGAGGATGATTTGTCTACAGACTCGTCATCGCGTAATAGCCTTCCGCGCAAGGATTCTATGGTGGCCCCGGAAGATGCTCGCAACTTTTTAGTCGCAAGTTGCGCCCAATGAGCAACCTATGGTTGGCCAGGAAGAAGGACAGCGTCATGTTGAGCACGGTTGACTCTTTGGTAAGAGTGACCACAACCATGTTTAATTTCACAATTTCACGATGTACATGCCCATTAAGAGCCCCTCAAAACACTGAGGACGATCGGTCTGGCCCACTAAGAAGCTACGCAATTACTGTTGCTTCTTCAATGAAGTCCTTCATGAAGAAGCTCCGTTCTTTGAGTCTTGTGACACCTCTTGTGGACTAGTACCGGAGACCAGTCTTCTAGGGAACTTAATTTGCCAAGTCAAATGCGAGTTAACATGGGCGTCGAGGAATACTTTGATAAAAAGCTCCTTAATCCTGGGGTTGTCACAACTTTGGTGCTATCTTATTGCTCGGTTTCATGAATGTAGCCCCTAGCGATACCGGTGCTGCCTTCGACAGCCGCGTGGGCAGGAGTTTTCCCAAGACGCGGGTCCAATCCTCTATACTCTCTCGTCGCTAGGAACTCTGCAGCTTCACTGCGATATGTTGTGAGCTCCGTCCGTTCATTCTTGGCTTGCAAGGCAGTAGACGCGTCAGGTTCTACATTAGCTGTGAGTGCGTACGTCGCGCTGTTACTGGTTGCGTCTCTTGACGCGGTTTTGTACGTTCCCGACACCAGCGAGAAGAAAGGCTTATCGGCGTCTTCGTCATCGCCGGCTGCTGCCTTCACATCGACTGTCGTCTGCGCTAATGCTGGTATAACCTCGCGGAAGCCCGTCTTGTACTGGCCATCCCACTCTTCATTGGGCGAGAGCGCAAGCTGCAGCTCATACGGAGTCACAATGGGCTTGTAGTACTCCTTACTGTCCATCAACGTGTTTTGCTGACAGGCCACCAGTACGAACGCGTCGATCTCGGCATAGTTCGCAAGCTTGGGCACGTTCACTTTACCAACGACGAACAAGTAAGACTTACGACCACTCCTGCAAAGAACAGCGCAATGATCAGATCAATGACTTCAATACCAGTATACACAACAGCGCCTTGTCATACGTACTGCTTGATCAACTTCTGAAGACTGTGCACTACATTGAGATACTCGGAGACGCCTAGTGTGCCCATTAAAATGCCAAAGATCTGCGCTTCTTTGGCTTGCTGCACCAAGAAGAATCTACACAAGACAAAGCCGTTAGTCTCGACATCCTGCTTAACTTCCTCATCGTCAACGCCACTTTACCTCCTCATGAGTGATCGGTTCACCACCGCACCCTCTTTACGGGTGGAAAACGTATCCGGGTTGTACGAGAAGCAATCCACAGCGCTGTAGCGCATCAGGATACTTGTAAGATGCGCCGACTCAGCACCAATATATAGCAACGCAAACTTCTCTGGAGTCACTTCAGCATTCTCTGCATCAACAACAATCTCCTGCCCACCAATATGAAGCACTGCAGTTGACGCATCATCGCCATCAACCGACGTATCACCTGTCGATGTCGGATCATAGAAGGTCTTCATTTCTCCAAACACCAATTTACGTTCACCAAATTTCTGTTGCAATGTTTTAAACACATCATTGCTAACATGGTGGAAGCGTGGTTCGTACAGCATCACCAGCGTTTTCTTTGGGTCTGCAGCAGCAACTTGCTCACTCAACTGTTTCACACAGTCTTCAACCTCAATTGGTGCATTGCCAAACACATAAATGACCGGGATACTGGTCGTTGCACTGTTCATAAAGCCAATTCAATAGGTCAACCTCTCATTATTACCTTTAATATAATAGCAACGGCGTTTTGTTTACCTTAAACAGGTGCGTCCATAGTGTACGATGCAGTCTGCCATGAGATGCTGCGCCGCCACTTCGTCCGCACAGCAGCTGCCGTACGAAGTGTCACCTAAGATGAACACGCGCTCCCATTGGCCAGAGAGTCCGTCCTTTAGCTCTTGCTGTACGCGTGAGGCGTCAGGCAGAAGAGAGTCTGGGAACTGCAAAGCGATGACTTTGTATCCGCCACTGCGGATTTGCTCCACAGTGCGTGGGATATCATAGTACTTGAGGATGTCGCAGTCTTCAGCACGTACACCATCGCTCTCCTCGACTTGCACCTGCATCTCGATGGCTCTCGAGCCATCGTCGCACTCGAACGCCAGCGCCACCGTCATGAGTCAATGATGGACCAGAAGAATGAATGGACACGATAAACAAAAAATAGTTGACGGTAAACTTTATTTCTCAGATCTGATGACTCAGATTTGATTACACGCTGGTCGTAGTTGTGGTTGTGGTTGTTTTGGTCGTGCGTTGACGTAGTGCACCGCTTTGGCTGGTACCCTGTTCGTCTATCGAGTTCACCAGGTTCTCCAGCTCCTTGTCCTTCACGTACTCGCGGTTGATGATCTTGCCCATCGTGTCGCCCGCAGCAATGCCATCTGCAGCTTCCGTGAGCATGCTCTGCAACACTTGACGGCCGTAGCCCTCGCCCGACACAGGTCCACTCGCGCCAAAGCCAACAGCGAGCGTCAACTTCATCTTTGGCAGTGAGAGGACCACCTCGTGCTCGTCGATGGACGACACCTTGGCACCCACAGCCATGTCTTCAGTAACGCTGCCGTAGTACAGCGCAAGCTGACGCGCACCATCAAAACACTCCTCGTTCACGAAGCTGATGAGGTTCATCCGAGCGTCGGCGTCCAAGTAAGGCACGAAGGAGTTCGACTTCTCGTTCAGGTAGATCACGCACAGCACGAACACGTTCGTTACCTGCAGCATGAGTGAGCTCATCGTCGTTGACGGAACGTGTTAAAGGCATACTCGTTGTTGAGCAGCGCCGCCACCTTGAGTAGCATCGGCATGTCGGTGCACCAGATCAAATATGGTAACGTAGGGTAGAACCACGAGTAGAACTGGTAGTGCAGCGTGCGCGAGAAGACGATGCCAGCGAAGTTGATCACAAACAGGGAACTCACAATGATCTCGCTCTGGATTGGGAACGGCTCGTAAATCGCGAAGGGTTTCAACAGAACGGCGCGGAACGTGCCGATGATGTTAAAGTGCTTGTCCAGGAGGATACAGAGGAAGAAGATGTGTCCTAGGAGCAGCAGAATCGCGAATCCACCGGACGTGAACGTTTCTTCATCGATGAACCTCCAGTTGACCGTCCACTTGTACGTAAACACACGGTCAAGCTCGAACGCCTTGCCCATGTAGCTCGCCCAGTTTTGTTTGAGGAACGGTATCCAAGTGCGATCTGGATAGCCGCACAAGTGAACAAGTACCAAGCTGTACGCAGAATACCGCAGGACTGCAACAGCAGGAAAAACAGCGCCGGGGCAAACAGCAGCACGTTCATCTTGATGGATACAGCACAGCTGAACAATACACAACCCCATCGCCAACGTTGCCGTGCAAACAAGTACACGGCAATCCACAGCAGCATCATAGCAACGCCGTCATTGAACATACGGAGCATGTAGATCGAGTGCAGTCTCTTGGACACACAGGAACACAGTAGCCCATGGGGCAACACACGTGCACGGTAATAAATCGCCAATACAGTGGCGATCATGATCAGGTAGAAGCCCAAGAAAATATACTGCGCTGCTCAGCATAAAATATCATAAAAATAAGTATCCAATAAGTTAAGAAAAATCATAACAGCAGGAATATCTCTCCGATATGATGTTTGTACCTCTCCGGATATTCTCTCCCCATCAGTCACCGAATGCAGGAACGAATACACGTACAGGAAACCTGCAGGGTACACAAGTGGGCCTGTATCACCGTGGATATTTAGATAGTCGCGCTCTCCGTTCTTGAACAGCTCCACTTGTTGCATATACGTGCTCCAGTCGATCTCCGTGTCTGTCATATGCATTCACATATTCCATAGTTAATAAACTCATATACATGATTTTATATAAAGCAGAAGCATACGTACAGGGTACTTTTTGGATAATGAGATACCCTAGAACTGCCTCAACTAGCAGCAAGACCATCGCCAACTGCGGGAAGTAGCGGTAGCTCCACATGATGTCATAGAGGAACGACAGCACGCGACTGTGCATGAGCGTGGTCTTGACATCCTTGTCGATACGAGTCGCACGCTTTACAGTGGACGTCGACGACGTCTTCTTGGTCTTCCGCGCCATATTGCTAAAGGGGCTCAATCCACGTGGCAAATTTTAAAAATGGCATGGTTTAGTATTTAAAAACATGTTTTTTTTTATTTTACCGGTATTGTTTTTTAAATAATCGAAGAAAAAAAATACCGGTATTTTGTTGTAAAATAATCTAAAGATTTTCTGTATCAAGCAAACGACAATCATGGAGTCACTACCGTGTCCGATCTGCAGTCATTCCGAGTCCGTACGACGTTGTGGCTCTTGCAAACAGGTTGGTTACTGTAGCCGTGACCACCAACGTCAGCACTGGTAAGAGCACCGCCCCGTGTGCATCGAGCAATCCAAGAAATCAACCAAGCCGTCACCTTCCAGTGACATGGTGATCGTTGTGGAGATTAAAACTGGTGAAGGCTAGTGTCTGACAAACCCCATGGTGAATCACATATTCCATACGCTTGTGGAAGCAAAAACTGCTTATATCCGAAAGCGCTTTGGCTTAATCATGGAAGACGTGCTGAACGAGCTCACAGAAATGTCATTCCTGACTGAACTGATGGGGTTCCGCACCTCCACACTCTTTGTGAACCCGAACTCGAATCAGTTTGTTTGCGATCCCGATGAAGTGCGCTTACCGGCAAATTGAACGCAATGGCTATCTATCTGAGATGCAAAATCCACGACGGACTATTGTTTTTTACAACGCGACCGGGGATGCATTATTTATTGGCACGACGGCATCTCAAAACCTGTTACGAGTAACGTGCTCTGGGGAGCAGCTAATTTCCTGGCCAAAGCTACGGGCTATTATCCCGAGGAGTACACAGAGCAAGAACGTGTTGGGATGTTCCGCGAATGGAGCCACGAATATGCGAATGGAACTTGGAAACACAAGCTGACACCGGTGGGTTAACTTGTTCCAGATGGACCCGTTCAGATGCAACTGACCGGTCGAAAATCACCGCCACAACTAAAGATGAGAAAGGTTGGAAGGGGTTTGACTAAGGGTTTAGCGAGGTGATTGAGAAAGAGGAGACACTGAGGAATAATTTGCTCAATTGCAATTGTTGTTGTTGTGGGGCCTTGCCATGAAGGATGAATTGAAGTGAAAGACTTTACAATTAGTGTGTACTGTTGCTTTTTGCTTCCTCGACGGATAATTTTCCGAGATATTATTCTTCGTATCGTCGCCAACTGCCATAGGTTGTTTCGCAGCCCTCTCCTTATCTTACAACGGCCTCACGCACATTCCATCGACAGATAGCATCTCATTCACGAAAAGTTGGCAGATGCAAAAGGAAGTTGAATGGAGACAAGCAAGAATCCTGCTACTACACCATCCTGTCCGATCTGCGGCAGTTCCAAGTCACTAAAATGGTGTGGTTCTTGTAAAAAGTTGGCTACTGCTCCCGAGAACATCAACGCCAGCACTGGAAATTGCACAGCTCCAAGTGCTCTTACGCATCCAAACAATCAGCCGATATCTCTCCGTCTAGTGACATGGTCGTGGTGGTGGAGATCAAACGTGGTCAAGGCAAGGGAGTCACAAACCCAATGGTAAACCATATTTTCGACTCGTATGCACAAGCAAAGAACTATGTTCAAGAACGCTTTGGTATCTCTAAGGACGAAGTGCGGAATGAGCTCACAGTGATGCCATTTCTAACCGAGCTGATGGGGTTTCGCAGCGCGACACTGTTTGTGGACCCTCACTACAATGATTTCCCTCACATACCCGAGTTTTTGCACTGCAGTGGCAAAAATATAAACTGGGAGTTGAACGCCATGGCTATTTACCTGGGGTGTGCTGTCAGTCATGGGCTTTCCCTGCATTTAAATGCTAGAGGGGACTCATTCTTTATCGGCACGACTGCGGCGAACCAACCTGCTACCAGCAACGTTCTCTGGGGAGCGGCCAACTTATTGTGTCAGGCCATGGCTTATTACCCCGATGAGTACCTGGCAGAGCCACGAGCTATAGCTTTTCGCGAATGGAGCCACGCATATGCACGGGGAACTTGGGAGCCAAACGAAGGGAATGGAGGTATTAACCTCTACCAAACTGATCCTTTCCAGTGTGACTGGGAATCTGTGGACCACCGCATCACGAACTGCTAAGGTGAAGTCGATGACTAAGGTCGAGGTGCTGAGAAGGTGATAGCGTATCTAGACGGCATTACCAGCTCCGAGTTATATAAATTGACCAGCGTTCAGGTAACGACCTATTCAGACTTCATGCCATCGCCACCATTAGTTCCTCTAGCATGGGACATGCTTTTCGGACATTAGTCTAGTCATGGGTTCGCAACACCTTTTTTGCAGTCTCTTGACATTGTCGAATTTTGTCTGAGTTTGTGGCCAACAACGTTCAATTGCTCATGACCAGCCTGTGTTACCAATGGCTACCAGGACCACGACAATCTTCCTCGAGAAAAGCCGAAGCGTTTCTCTCACTTCAAAATTTTGCTCCTCAAGAGCTCAACCGAGACCAGGCTGTCTACGATGTATGCTTACCAGGAAGGTCCATTCCAAGGCGTTCAGGCCAGTGTGATTGACGTTAGCAGTGCCAGTAGCGAAGAGATCATCGACATCCCAAACAGTGCAGAACTCTCAATGCTGCTGGATTTAGTGGCATCCGGACATGACGAACAATCGGTTCCAAATGGGATGGTACCGATCAACAGCTACGAGTTTCCACAGTATCCCTCGCCTGACTTTGCTCGGGAGACGGATACTCCACTGTTGCCGCGGATTTTCCCGTATGAACGTGTCTCCAGAAGCCTAGGCTTCAGTGGCTACGATGTGCATTCACTCGTCATTTCGTGCGGGTCGATCGGCACGCCCAGTCATTTTCCCTCGATGCCCACCCCATGTTTTCGTCCGGCGGTGAAAGCAATGGTGCCGGCACGTCTTCTCTCCACCCCGTCAGCATGTGTACCAGTGGAAATTGGCAGCCGAGCGATACTCAACAATACCAATTGATGTCACCGTTGGCTGCGTTCGCCCTTGCGTCGAGCCAACCGATACAATACAGGAAGCCAAAATGTGATGTCGTCGGCTGCAACCGGAACAAGCAGAGCAACGGTTTGTGCATTCGCCACGGCGGTGGGAAACGATGCACAATAGAAGGCTGCACGCGTAATGCGCAGACCATGGGTCTATGCAAGGGTCATGGTGGCGGTACTCGATGCAGGGTCCAGGGCTGTAACCGAGGAAGCCAAAGTTTAGGACTGTGCCGTACGCATGGAGGCGGTAAGTTGTGTGTACACCCTGGCTGCAAGAAAGGCATCCAACGCAACCGAAGATGCTCCGCCCACGGCGGCGCTCGTGTTTCTAGCGTCGAAGGCTGCAATCGCATCGAACATGGTGGAGACCGCCGTCATCAGCATCAACAGCCCAAAGCGCAGTAATGGCCAAGCTAAGCACAGCAAACTGAATGACTCGAACAAGCTTTGTTCACTAGCAGCAATAACGACCCCTGACCAAATAGCGTGAAGGTACAATAGGTCGCAAGACAAACAAAAACGCATGCACACAAGTATGAGATCACGAGAAATCAACCAAGCAACCGCCTGTATACACCGTTTACCTCCGTTTCGTTGAATACACTGATTTCACGGCTTCTGCCAAGAATCATCAGAACTTGGTTATAGCCCACACACTACGGTTGTAGCAGACGGCGGTCCTCCTCCTCCTTCGCCAACTTCTCCTCTTCGAGTGTCTGCTTGGCTAACTGATAGCGCGGATCCAACTTATCTTTTCCATAGGCGGCACCGAGGAATTGAGGGTCGGTCTCTGCTTTTTGGCGTACTTAAGGATAGCCTCCCGCGGGTCCTCCTCGCGGAACGATGACTTGATGTGGCTGCTCATGAAGTATTGCGTGAAGGTGGTGCTTCCGCTGATCTTACCACCCATGCCAGGGCCAGTGATGGGTTTCTCTGGCGCACGGGACTTCTTGGGGTCAGCACGAACCTTTTCATACTTGCGCTTGCGCGAACCTAAATCTTCATCGCGATACATGGGCAAAGCGTGGGGTTGTAGACCTTTCCTGCACCGTCAATGCGAGCGCCAGAGTCACTACTTTGCACTTTCAGCTTCTTCGTGGCACTCAAGAGGACGCCCTTTGTGCTTTGCCGTGGATCGTAACACACACGGCAGTCCCCATGGAACTTCCTACAAAAAGCTGGTTAATACCGTGGTGCCATTCCACGCATACGGCGCTCTCGTCCTCCTTCATATGAATGCGTGCTACCGGCTCCACCAACCCAGACGTGTGTACATCCAAGAACACTACCTGTCCCGAAAGACCCTTGCCCTTCCGAACGCAAGTGCCAGCAGCGATTGCCGTTCCGTTGTGGTTGAATGCAATGTTGCATGAACCAAAGACACCCTCGACACCACGGAATTCCTTTATGCTCTGCTTGGTCTTGCGTAGATCCCAGATCTTGACCATGTCATCAGAGCAAGACCGGGAGGCCATATATTTTCCATCAGGAGAAAAACGGATCGAAGACACACCCACATCACCTCCACCGTCCGCATGGGCATCACGGATGGTAATTGCAGCGCCTGCATAAGCCTTGCGTGGATCAATGCATTGCACTTGACCATCCATAGCAGCTCCTGCAATCAGTGACCCATCCAGATTAAATCGGCAGGTTGTCACTCCACAACGCCGGCCGCGCCGGCTCTTAAACTTAAACACAGATGTGTTAGTAAGCTTGTTGAATGCCTGCTTACCTCCCAGACTCCACAGCCGCACCGTGCCGTCTAGCGAGCTCGTAATCATCTGATCCCGTAGCGTCGGGTGCCATTGTCCACCAGTTGTAGTGTGAGTGTGTCCATTAGTGTTCGCCATATCCACAACGTACATATCACCCTTGGCAAATTGGAGCTCCTCAACACCCTCGCGTGTGATAACCTTAGGCTGTGAGGATCCAGTAACAGCTAGCAACCGATCGCCAGACGGGCTGTAGCTTGCAGCCACAAGTGGGTGGCCCTCATCCACCTCAATATCACGAAACGGACGCACGTGGCGTGCCATACCAGCAAAATCCCAGAGCTTCACATGATAGTCCATGGACCCAGTGGCGACGCGAGCACCGGGAGTGTCCACTGCAATACAAGATATGCCTTTCGTATGGCTCTTCAGAGCTACTTCATGAGACTTCGGCAGGCCATATCTGAGAGAAACGTCGTTTGTATCACTATCGTCATCGTCGCTTTCGGACTCTGCATCTGCATCTGTGTCTCTGGGTTTATCGTCTTCCTTCTCTGAAGAAATACTCTCAGGAATCTGAGCCGGCATTTGCATCATTTGAGCTGTCGTCGCTGCGATCTCAGCTTGTCGCTAGTCCAAACAAACAGCGCACAAGAGCAAATTAACCAAGCGTCCACTATCCAAAAAGCTCAGCAAATACCTCTTACCTTCTCTCTTTCCGCGGCTTTTGTATCAGCATCTGACCCCGTCGTCTTCTTCTGCTTTTGTTGATCTCCAAAGCCCTGCATCTCCTGCATCATCCTCTTGAGCTCAGGGTCAGAGCTAGCAGCTTCTCTCTTGTCCTCCTGACTCTCTGGATTTTCAAACATATACATTCTTGTACTGGCTCCGAACTGGATCTGGTCTCCAACCTTCAGCTTATATGGCTCCTTGGGTTTAATTTCCTCCCCATTCACGAACGTTCCTTGGGCTGAGTCTAAATCCATGACGTATATCTGCTGGTTCTTGTCATGAATAATAGCAGCATGTTGTCTAGACACGGATGGATGTTGCAGCCCCACATCACACTGGTCTTCACTGCGTCCCAGCACGTAACAGGCTTGGGAACTCACAGAAATCTCCTCTATACAGGAGCCTCCCTTCTCCACACGCAGTTTAGCTCTGCGATTACGACGCGATGGCGTCACAGCCCTGTATAGTAACACAACATAGATACATGATTTAGTGTATGCGGTATTTAGCAGTAGATGCATGTAGCTGTCATATAGAGGGCGTATGGAGACACAGACACCTACCATTGAGGTGCTCGGAACGGCGCCATGTTTGGCAAAATCCAAATTGTACCATTTCTCATGGTACATTGTACCATTCCACATGGTACATTGTACCATTTTAAAACGGTACAAACTTGACTTGGTTTTCATTCTGCCACTTCCTCTTCCATAAAGACAAGACATTCACAGTGGCGTCTTCTGACTCGGAGACCCATTCCGGCGGCGGTCGTAGACGCAGTAGAAGTATGTGGAAATTACTGGAACAAGCTGCCAAGAGCGCTTCGGTCAATGCGTCAGGCTACGTGAATTCCGTCCAGGAGAAGGCGCAGTCTTTAGCGGCCGCAGTGCAAGACGAAGCCTCGACTCTACTGAACAGCGCTATGGGTTCTGCCCGTTCAGGGCCTGTAGACGAAATTCTGTACGAAGAACTGGCAGATTACAAGGAATTCTGTGCCTTCTTCTCGGCTGAAGAGCACACACACGAGATCACACGCGCAGTGGACGAAGACGAGACGATCCGCGAGCTCCACGACCTGCTGGTGCCTCTGGAACTGAGCTACGACGAGTTTTGGTGCCGCTATTTCTTCAGACAGCAGCAGGGTGAGAAGCACGAGAAGGAAAGGAAGACGCTGCTACTGGAGCACAAACAGGCGCCGGAGGATGAGGACGAAGAAGAAGAGGATGAAGCTCTCGCTGGAGACGACGAACACAAGTCAGTGGAGAGTAAGATACAGCCGCCATTGTCCCCATCTGCTGGACTACGACATGAGAAGGCTGGTAGTGATGATCATGAAGGAGTGTGGTTGTTGAGAGCTGCACGAGATGCTGAACGACGTGCGGCGAACCAGTGGCGTCAGAAGGCAAGAGATTTGCATCATCAACTACAGGAAATCAAGCAACTCCAGGATGAAAATGAGCAGAAGGCTATGAAAGAGTGGGAAGAACAATTGCAGGCGTTGTGTGATACGTACGAGACGAAGATGGCTGCGGCGACCATGCAGATTGATGAAGCACGTGCTACAGGATATGATGAGGGTGTCAGAGAGAGTCAGGCCATTGTGGAGAGCGTTCGACAGGCGGCGGAAGAGGATATGAATCGTCTTCGTACTGAGATCACGGAGGGTGGTCAGGCGAGTGGGTCAGTTGATGAGAGGGTGGATGCGTTGGTGAAGGAGAAGGATGAGCTGCAACAGGCGCTACAAGTCTCTCGTGACCGTTTGGCTGAGTTGGAGAAGTGCACAACAGCGCCAGGTGAGAAAGCAGGAGACGCAGCGCTTGCTGAGTTGGCAAAGGAGAAGGACCTGTGGCGGATGCGTGCTCTCAAGATGAAAAAGCTGAAAGACCTTGTGCAGGCAGAGCTAACGAGCTTGAGGCAACAGCGCAATGCTGGCACGACTGCTGCGTCTGAAAATATTACGGCAGGTACTGACGACCACAGCAAGCTTCAGTCTCGCATGAACGAGCTGCAGGCTCAACTCGCTAATGCAGTGGCTGGTGCAGAAGCTCGTGCTCGCGAGGCGTACGAAAAGGGTGTCACTGCGGGCAAAGCTGATGCTGAACAACGTGCGAAGCAGGAGCGTGAGCAAGCATTTAGTGAGGGATATAAGAAGGCCCAAGCCGAGGCCAAGAGCGAGGTGGGTGTGCTGAAGGCTGAGCTTGGGATGTTCCGTGCCTTTCACGAGTGCGGCGTATGCCGCCGAGATGGTTGAAGATTCAAGCGGCCTTCTGAATGACTCGCTGGATGATATTTCTCTGGCCGACGGCGCGCCGTTGTGTTCACCGACCTCGTCGATCTCCATATTTACTGACAACGGCAAGAACGACTTCGCCACGACGGAGGTCTCAAGTCCACGGACGATTGGGGCGAGTGGTAAATGAGCTGTTATTGCTGATGTGCTGCATGTTGCTAACTCAGAGTGATCATGGGAGTTCAACGTTTTCTATTCCCAAATGAATCTGCCATTGCGTTATGTTCATAATCGCTAGTGAGTTGTTTTTCTTTATGGGTGATCATTGCTTTCGTTTAGTAGCACGCGCCGAGGTAGTTGTCCTGCGGTTGAAATAGGCCCCATTTTCCTGCACCCATTCACTGAAGATGGTCTCAATCTCGGCGCGCGGGTGCTTCCATTGCGTGGACCTAGTCACCGAACACGAAAGGTACGTGAAGTGCGCTGAGGATGAAAGTCCATTCAGTTTCTGACGCACCTGTTGGCATGATTGCAAAAGTATGGCCGTCCTTTTTCAGTGAATCGCGTCTCCCAACCTTCTGGTAGGTTCAATACGAGAAAAGATTTCATGTCTTGCCAAGCCATCTTAGGTCTTTGAGCCGACGACCGTAGCGGAGAAGACGATCGCAAGGGAGAAGCAACCGGTGACACTGGTCGCTGTACAGGTGGCGGAGTAGGCTGACCGTATTCGACAGAAATGACAACAATCCAAGTGGTGAGTGTTCGACTGGGTTGCAGGGATTCATCAAAGCAGTATGTATGTTTACCGTGAAAACGACAGGTTCGCTGGGTTCTTCGATTTCAATCGGGCTACTAGGCTCTGGTACTGGTGATTGTGACTGAGGTGTTCTGACCGCTGCATATGCTTCAGCATCTCCACAAAGCTTGGCAAAGAAATCTGCAATGAGAAGTCATTGTTGAGCAGTCTAATTCAGCGTGGATCACAACAATATTAAAGCACAAAACACCCACCTCCAATACTAACACGGCCAACCATTTCGGGGTCAAAAATTGCAGAAAACGTGGTGCGATGACTTGTGGAAAGTGCAAGACCGAAATCACTTAATACGTCATGAAATACAGCGAAGGTGACCTGTGCAGATACGAAAAGCAATTATGAGTCGCCGAGATATAAGAGCTTCGCTCATTTTGCAGGGCCATACTTTTCCTGGGACTTCTGCCTCAGCAGCGAGGGCCTTCTTCAAACCATTGTAGGGCCTCTCAGGACACCTGCTCGTCAAAATCCCTCTCATAGCTGAGAGAATATCATGCGCTGAAGCTTCTACTGAAAGCCTGCAGTCCTTCAAGTTGGATACCTCCCGAGGAGCGGTTTTGTGTTTTTCATTTTTTCTGATAGTTGACGGATTTCTTCTTTCATTGCCGCCAGTCTGGAATACAAAACACAAGGAAGTTCAGGACAACGAGTTACGCTACAGTCCTCCATCTCAATCTCTCACACCTTTTGGAATGCTGTTCTTCAGCCGCAAATTGCTCTTGTTTCACTTGGTCTAGCCTCTTTTTCCATCGTTCTGCTGTATCGTCCGAGGCCCTGTTTGACACACTTGACAATTGCTGTACCTGCGCCTTGAGCTGACGAACTTGCTCCTGAGCTTCTTGTTTTGCTCGTTCAATCGAAGCTATCGATGCTTGGTACTGCTGTAAGCGGGCGTCGGTATTTTCCTTTACAATTTCAGTGTGTGCAGTTATGTTTTCGGTCCGTGGGGTCACAATTTCCCCGGCCAAGTACTGAGCACCGAGCTTTATTGAGATCGATGTCCCTGTTGATTGATGCGCACGGTGAGATTTATTCCTTGACTCCGCATCGACAACCAAAGCATTTTTCTTTTTCACATCGAATCGGAAGGTCATTAGTGCCACTCCAGTTGATGAGGATAGAGTCTGAAGGGCAATCCGCTCCTCGAATATGTGGCCTTCGAGAGCAATCGCCGACCCGACAGAAACCTCGCACTCCCCAATGAGTTTGTCGGTTTTTGGCTGTTTGTTAAACACACTTACCGAAAGTTTCGGAGTTAATGTTGCGCCAAGGTGCATTGCACCGAGCATAGCTTGCCACTGTACCTCATACGTAGGATTAGCAGTGACATCGAAAAATCGACAGACCAATCTGGAGGATACCCCTCCACTGCATAATCACAGGATGTCAGCGGATCGTAAGCTGTACAGTAGAGCCGAGGAGCCTTCGAGTCTGGACCTGACGGGAGTGCTCTGCGTACGTTCACAACCACGAAATGTCCTGGACTATCACCAGCGCCATTCACAATGAAGCTGATGCTCTTGGCCATTGGGGCGCTACCAGGAATGCCTGATACCTTGATGGTATCTGTAAAAATCACAGGACGGTCAATACGGAGATTACACACCTTTGGCTCTTCAATAAATATTTGTCTCTTGAATTCCCATTGAACTGCACCGGACCCACTCGTCCGCGCGACCCGGGTTGTGAATAATTCCCCTTGTGGGTGCAGCTCCATAATAGCATAGGTATTATGATGGCCCGCGATGAAGTCCTGAAACTCTTGCCAACTAATCACGTTAGTATGCTTTCCCACAACTTCGTAGCGAACTAGTAACGAAGAGGCTGTGTGTGAAACGAAACTTGCCAACGCTCTCATAGAAGGTGATGACGAAGCGCCGTGCAAGGATAGAGACTCCGCGACGATCTGTTGAAAACTGGGCTTGCTTTGCTGTTGAAGATACTCGCTGTCGATCGACAACACCAAAACTCGAGGTGACACCGACCAGAAGAAAGGTAGGTCGACTTGGGAGAGTAAACCACGCAGTGTTGCGACAAATGAATCACTCTCTACCAACGACAACCACAATTTATGCTGCCGCACATGACTTGAGGTCGTTGTAGCATGGTGATGTCGATTCTCAACACGAAGCCGAGAAAGTATTGTCAATATTGTGCTGTTCAGTTCTGGATGGAGTTCAGCTGTGATGAGACCCTGCGGGGCCTTCGTGAATGTCACCTCCCGCGAATTCTCATGAAGTTCCTGAAGCCGACGCTCAAAGTAATTACCACCCAAGTGCGCTATCACGTTTTCGTAACTGTACTCATCCTCACAAAGTATAAAATCAGCGGCAAACTTGAAGACAGGATCTCGTGCTCGAACGATAAGGTTTCGACTGGAGTCCAGAGCTACGGTAACTAAATGTTGTTGCTCTCCTTGACTTAGCTGTATAAAGTTACCAAGTGCATGATTGAATTTGAGTTCAACTTCTTTCAGCTTATGGAGCCGCATCATCACTGTGAAGAAGTTAAAGGTAACCACTGGGTCGAAGGTTTTCCTCTTCGACGATGTGTGTGATTGAGGTTCACATTCTAGTTGCATTTCATCCACCGCTAGAGAGAAGTAGCTGCGTGGTAAGTCTCTGAGTTTGATTAGACACCTGCAGTAAGCTTCCTTCTGCGGAGCTAGAGACGAAGCCAGTCTGCAAAATCCCATCGAGAAATTCGCTCAGATGGATCGCATCTGCGGTGTCAGCACCAAATACATTCCTCCAGATACTTGCGGTACTGGTAGTTCCGCTTCGAGTCCGTAAGTGCTTTGTGAGCTCTCTACAAACGGTTAATGCATTAAATGTTTTCACATGTTTGATCATATCACCAGATTCAACGAGCAGTAGTCCAGTTAATACATCTCCACTAGACTTAAACGGTGCAAGCTGGCTGCCAGGCTCAGTCGATCCATCTGCAGGCGGCAATGATCGATTGTCACGAAATGAGAGGTTCTTGGATAAGCGTTCCAAGTCATCCAGTTCAACGACAAGTCCAATCTTTTGTTCCAGAGATTTGCGAATAACCAGCAACTCCTTTCGACCAATATGTTCGTGCAACTGCTGAAGATCGCTGTGCATGACCTCACGAATTTGTGGATTAGTTCCTGCGTACGTGTCTAAGTGAATGATCACGTCACTAAGACTGTATGACTTTTTCGGACTTCACGACCGCTCTGCTTTGATGTTATTTTGTCAACATAACTCATGAAAGCAGACCGCGTAATGTGTCAGCCCCACTCACTAGTACCGCGCCCAGGCGATTCATGAGTAACCTTGCGTCGTCAGAACGTAGGTGAATACCCAACGTGGCTAACAAACCCTCAAATTCGGGCAAGTCGATTTGTCCACTTTCGTCATCATCAAACTGCTCAAACACCTTCTCAGCAGTGGTCACAGCCAAGCCAGAAGAAACTGCGAGGCTGACTACACGCTGAAAGATGATAGATCCTGTTTCTTTGTTTTCTGGACTGTGCCTTGAGCATCGGCTCCCTTGACGAGTTTCTTGAACGAGACCAAGAATCAACCGTCGAGCTGAACGTGTACGCATCAAAGGCTAAATTCAAAATTTCTTCGCAGACTGGAGAAATGACAGTATCAAAAACCTCTGCTGCGCTTTGTATCTTGTTCTCGCTGTTTGCGATCGGTACAACAGTCTCCTCCCATACACGGTCCTTCAAGATCCAATGCTTGAATTCGGTTAGGCTAATTTCGCCATCTCCATTAGTATCAAATTGATCCACAATAAAATCTTTTTGACCCTGACTGAGTGCAGGTCGAATATCCAAAAGCTGGAGCATTTTCTCAAACTCCTGTGAACTTAAAGATCCTGAGCTATCCACGTCAAACGATCCAAACACTCCCTCAAGATGACTTCGTTGTTGATGGGAAGCGCCAATTTTTCGATCAAAACTACGCGAAGCTGCTCGCCCAACTTTTCAACGGGGGATATTTCGTGTTGAAAGCACTCCTCGCACAGCTTGCTTTTTGCAGGCAGAAAATTGTAGCAGGTAGTGCACAACACGTTCACGCAATTCGATCCATTGCAAGGATAGCTGTTTACGTCTTCTGCTTGTTGATTTCCCCGTCCACTAACCAGCACACGGACTCCACAGTCAATACACTTAATGTGACTCGCGCCACTTTTGCGCCCGCCAATTAATCGCGGTAATGCTGCAGTTTTTCTGCATCTCCAAATGCTTGTTGTTTATGTTGCAGAAGCAGCGCTAGTTTCGTTGACCGTTTGGCCTCCAGGTCTCGAATGCGATTGTTTTTGTGCAATTCAACTGGATCTGTAGATGCAGCATTCACAGCAAAGTTAGAAATGCCTTTTAACGATAACCCTGGGGAAAATGGTGATTTTCCATCTCTTTGTGAGTAAACATGTGTTTGGCTGATTGGAGTTACATTTTCAGTGTCATCATCAGGGCCAGCACGAAATTGAAGGCGGGCAGTGTACTCCTTCTCGAGCAAGCCGTAGAAAGCTTCAATCGGGGCCGTATTTTGAAGCTGCATTGTACGGCCGACAATATCGCGCTTCATTTCTGACGATGCATAGCGGCTTTTTGCCAGCAATTCTGACTTTCTTGCAAAGTGACGCAACTGCTTCGCCATAGATGTGTCTCGTTCCAGAATCTCGGATGCTATTCTCCGGCGAAGAGCTTTTGTGATGCCAAAAATTCAGGAGCCTGGATTTGAATCTTTCTCTGCATGAGCGGCCGGCGTTTATCGCAGACGGCTAAACCATTTGCTCCATGGAGTTCAATCTCTAAAACACCTTCACGGTGTATATCTCCAGATGAGTCATCATCTTCTTCCATATCTGGGAGCTCGCATGCCATTTTCTCCTCTTGAATATTTGGTGTAAATAGCTTTAGAATCTTCTCCGTGTAAATCACCCCGCTAGCTGGACTAATATCCGGCCCCCAAAAACCAGTGCGATTCTCTCGTCGTCCCACCCATCTAATCTAAAACCCAGTTTCTGCAGCTTGTGTCTGCACTCAACTTTCTGGATTTTGGCTGTCTTGGCAAACTCCACACGCAATTCTCGTAGACCAATTCCATAGCGCTTTGCTTGTCCTAGCAGCTCCTCTTTTCTTTTTCATACCTTCGCCGTTTTTCCGCTGCTATTGCACTACTCGTCGATAAAACAGCGTCTGATTTCTTGCCGATACTTCTGTTAAGCGATCGCTTGTCAATGGGAGCGCTATTCGAATTAGACTTTCTTAAGTCATTGCTGCCAGTAGTCCGAGCCTCCTCTTCATCTCCTTCCTCTTCCTCCACAATTTTCTCACCTCCTTCTAAGCGAAATGTAGGCTTATCAGAGTATACAGAAATCCAAAAGTTGCCGACGTTGGTATTCCCTGTGGCTTTATCCTATTCAAAGCGATGTCAGTATGCAACCGTAAACTGCGATAGCCGCGCCAGCAGCAATCTTACCGTTCTCATATACATGCTGGGGATAATACAATATCTCCCAGGCTCCATGGTCGCTTCAACCTGCAGCATAACACATGGAATGACCTGAGTCTTAAGGCATCCATACAAAATTTGGAAATCACCTCACCGATGCAGCCTGCTTGAACGTGTACGCAGCTTGTGGAGTACCATCATCGTCGATGCCAGGAATTACAGACCCAGGGATAATTGCTGGAGGTAAATACTCTGACCATTTGCCACTCTTTATGTTATCGCGAGCGTCTGGCTCGTAAAGTCGATAGTATGCGTCAGGCTTGTTTTCTGGTTCTCCAAGCTCAAATTTGTTCGGTTCATTTGCCTTAGGACTAAGCGAGCAGATGTGGAAACCAACCGGTACGATTTTAAGCTTTTCGCTTCCACGGGGGTCTTCTTGACTCAAGGAGGCAAATATTTGAGCTCGTTGGTCCAGCACGAACTCAAAGCGAGGATTATTGATCCAGGTCGTCTTTGTTATGTTTCCACCACAATTTGCTTCGTTCCAGCTCCCTTCGAGCGCCGTCCGTGCCAAGAATCGGGAAAGTCTGTGGTACAGGATATTAGTATGGACACGTTCTACCTTACACTGAGACGTAAAAAATGTTGCAAAAAATATCGTCGTACCGATCCCTGCGAAAAAGTGTGTGAATGACTGCATCCAGGCTTCGAACGACATGAAGAATGTCCCGTCGTTCGCGTTTATTTCCACAATCTCTTCTTGGGAAATTTCGTCGACACCAATCTTTCCTTTGGCGTTAATAGTCATGAACACGCGCTTCTCTGCATTAGCGCCAACAGTGCGCTTCAAAATTTTGAAGTATTTCTCGATCGCATCTTCGTTTTTGCACGCTCTTCACTGGAATCCGACCATGGCCCTGTCTGTTACAACATCAAACAAGTTTTGTGAGTGCGGGGCCATACTGCTATTGCGTGCAGCAAGTTACCCCACCTACCCATTCACCCATCCCCCACGGATTTCGCAACTTAACCAGACAAACCGACTCGCCCTTTACGGTTTTAATCTCAGCTGCATCTACTAAAGCATACGCGTGCTTGAAATATAGTCCATTTCCTGCATTTGATTCAGCAGCTACGTCCTTTGATGCAGCTACGGATGGTTGAATGGAGCAGCCCATGAGTGTCCCGGTCTGCTTGTATCGTAAAATTTTCTCCCAGAATGGATCTCCAACCTTTTGTTGAGGTTTTGCTGGAGCATACGGGTTTTCGCTGAACCCAGGAAATTCTTCCTTGAGGATAATCTGCTCAGAGCACATTCCAGTGAGGTCGTTCAGAGCGCAGTCAACGAATCCACCGATGAGCGTCTCGTAGCTTCCGTGTAGTTTGGCGTAAGCCTTCTCAAGCAGTGATACCCTGTCATTACCAGCATTAATTCCAACGTTGACCTATAACCCCACTGACAAAGCAAAGACGCAGTAAGAACTTACCAAAGTTCGTTTGGATTGCGGCAACGAGCAAAGTACGGCTTGCCAGCTTTCTTATCGGTGAATCCGAAGACCGGAATGCGATCATCTATAAGAACATAATTCCATACAAAGTTCTGGGAGAGCGAATCGAGAATTAATCAAATAGAATTATGAAGGTGGAACACTGCAAGGCAGGCGCACACAAACCTTCATAAATTTGCAAATGAACAGCCCTTTCGTTTTATGTTGGTCGCCTCGCCAGAAGGCCTGCTTTAATAAGTCCGATCGGGTAGCAACCACACTCAAGGCACCTGCAGTATGGTTAAACTGTGTCAGATAACTTCGACGTCCACGCCAATAAAAGTAAAGTGCATGAACATGCTTAAAACCAGCAATCGCCTAGATTGCCTTGAATCACGTCCCCGACGATGCCCCGTCAGCAAACAACGCTGCTTTTGTAGCGAACACGTTCTCTTTCGATGCTGACTTGGAGTAAATATCATCATTGTTTGATTCATCGCCTCCTTCCTGCGAGCTTTCATGGCAAAGCAAGCAAATTAAATGGACAATGATGAGTACAGTAAATTCAGTCACACTAATTAATTCACAAATCCGTACCTGTCACCGTCTACTTCATCATCCCGTGCATATATTGGTCTCTCCCATCGGAGTTTACCACGTTGCAGTAAACCGAGGGTCTTCGCTTGGTGCTGCGACCCACCTTTGAAGGGATGACTGCACCAGCTTTGCATAAGGCTGCTGCTCCATCGGAATCACTGCTGCAAGGTCCGAATGTAGGGTCTGTAAAAGTTTGGTGGCTGGATCTGTACAGGCCTTGATCGCCTGCTTAATTTTCTCCTGAAGCAACTGGTCTGCCAAGCGCAGCCCACGCATCAGTGCTCGACCTGCCAGCCCCTTGATCTTCACAGATATGACTGTATTCTGTCGACCCGAGACGACACTAATGCCGAGCTTTTTCAGCTCCTCTTGCAGCGCGTGAAGGTCGACCACCGCGTCGTCCTTCATGGCGGCGCACATGGGTCGTCGTCGATTGACGAGTCAGGATCGGCCTTGTGACCCTTGGAAATGAACAACAAAGACATGGAACGAAAGGGCACCACAATCAAGTTTGTCATTAGTTACGAGTCATACCTTCTAAGCAAGTCAACGTGTCTTCAAGTAATTCAGTAGCTCCGGCGGAAAATGGTATCATGACCACACAATAATGCGATCAATAGGGTCCAGGGAATGATAATCAGGACCACTGCCACAGTTACGATAACGAGGGAAACCTGTGGTTGTCCTGCCATATCCTCATCGCTGTATCCTAGTCTCTGTTTCAGGTCCTTGATGCAATCCGCCTTCGTTTTTTTCAGGTCTGATGTCACAGCATAGACGATCTCTTGTGTTTTTCAGTGCTTATGTCTCGAACTTGGCACGTTCGTTTCCGTAATGCTCGATGCCACAGCGAGCTAGTAAAGCTATCATTGGTGTCGACGTCAGTTAGTACAAATGTTTCTCGTGAATCCGTACTCATTGCTGGGTGTCGTACATTGATAAAGCATTGGTCGTAGCAGAATCTTCGGTTGCGGGCGAAGCACAGATAGCAGAATTTTCACCACCAGCGTCTGGCACAAGGGGTTCCCAAAGTTCTACCCCTGTCTCCTGTTCATCAGCTGATTGAGTGACTGCACCGAACACTTGTCTTGACCCTGACGTAGTTTTCGGCGCCTGATCTGTAGGTGTTGGTTGTGAGACTGCGACACCGTGAGGCGGTTGCTCCATGACCATGGATCTCGCACGAGCAAACGGAAGTCCTGTGTTCATATCCGTCCTGAGGTGCATCTCCACTTGAACACGTTCATTTGTTGTGCAGGAGCTCACCCGAGGCTCGGAGGTCTTGAACAGACTAGCTACCGAAGGTGCCCTGGTTTTGGCATGGCCAACGCAGATTTAGTCTGCTTCTTAGGTGATGATAGATTCTGCGCATCGGCACTGGGATATGTGGGCTTTCCCTTGCTTTGTGCTTTTTATAGTGCGTCATGTATTTCTACACAACAAACAGAAAACCATTGAGATCAGTAAAGCAATTCCAACGATTAGCAACCTATGTCATTGTGCTGATGCACACCGTCACAGGCTTTAGTGGTGTTCGAGTGTTAAAAGTTGCTGGTGAGTTTGACCACAATACATCCTTAAATGTCGCGAAATCCTACAAAAATTATAGCATTAGCGCCGCTGACCAAGCTCGAGTGAATGCAGCCAAAAGGTTGTTAACGTACGGCCCCCTCTACTGCAAAGACGACTAGACGGATTCCATCTAGTCCCGGCACATTTTTGGCGAACACGTACACCAAACTGTTTGCATCGTCGAACTCGAAGTCCTCCATGCACCTGTATGGGACGTTATATAGGATCGTCTCTTTTGGCAGCTGATGGTAGAATGTTATCATTGACGCCCCAAAATCTACCCATTTGTCCACCACAATGGGCATCTGCATAGCAATCAACATGAATCCCGCCTCAGTGATGTATTTGTAGCATTCAAAATCATTTTACGAACCAGTTCGTTCTTTCGCCCGGAAGAGATCCAGCACTGGAGTACAATGTACGTTCGACAAATTCTGGAGTGCTTGTTCAACACATTCACTCGTTCCCTTGCCAGTTGGGCTTGTGTCTGACATTGAGCAGCACTCAAAAGTCAATTCATGTGCCACATACACATCCATTTGAGCTCAATACAATAGAAACCAATTTAATGACTTCTTCTGGCTGTAGAACAGTGGGCAACACAGAATTCAACAGCTTCAAGCTCTCCATAAAACGTCGTTGTGCAGCAGCAGCTACTTCATTGCTTCTGCTGTTCAGCTCCCCTAACAACTTGGTCAAGGCCATGAAGTATAGCTGCTGCAAGGGGACGTAGGCCGTGTGCAGCAGCGCATCAGCCAGTTTCACCACCAAATAGAGCTCGTCCTTTATGGTGCGCAGAACGTCGAGTGGACTCAAGAGTGCCAGTACATGTAGCATCTGGAGTGCCAGTTCTAGACGCTTCGTGAGCATCTCCTTTTCGTTCGTCGTCTTCTTTATCAGCGTCGACAGCTCCTGGATCGGCGGCACTAACTAAAACATAAAGAATCATGTTAATATTAAGCAATCCTCACTTGTAAGTGCTGTTGTTCATAAGCAAATGCCTTTTGTTTCGGATTGCGGGCAAACTTCGAGTTTTTCTCGTCACTTTGAGCGATTTTGCGCTTCTGACGCTTCCGTTGCTGTTGTTGTCCATGCATGTTATTGTCTGCTGCTGTAAGAGTAAGTAAATGAGTGTCAATAAATGAGCAAGGGGCATTTGAAGACGCCATGGCACCTATCGAACCGTCTTGGGAGCGGAGAATGGCGTTGTGAGTTTTGAGATTGAAGTTGAAGTGACCATCACTCTGAATTACCGAGTCCCAACACGTCACCATTGTGGATATGGTATCAAGCGTCGTTCGTAAAGAGGTGCTGCTGGTGCAGAACCTCAAGCTGTTAGGGTTCTCTACGCAGCAATCTGCAGCGGAACTGGATGCAAACGCATTTGACCGTCCTAATGAGAAGCTGCTATTTCGTGTTCTTTATTTTCTACTGACGATGCTGAGTGCATCGATTGCACAGGTGAAGATTCCTATTCCGTTGTGTAGACCTTGATTACAATTGAGTAATAATGCACATGACGACCAAATTATTAGAAGTTTCGGTCCTGCTGGCCTGCAGTGACACCACAAAGCAAGGCTAAATTCAAGCGTGTAGTGCATGTTCGTCCTTAGAACCAAATAATTACTGAAGATCTCGAGTTTATTAGCTCATTGCAATATGCTTGTCTACATTTCCTATAGGTTATGCTGTCGGAACTTGAGAGGCAACAGGTGCTGCCAGTGGGGTCTAGCCAGATATTCCAGAGCGACACTTGCTACAGCTCACCGTGAGGTTTGCTATTTTTTCCCTGTCGACTTCTACTATTGCTCACTGCAAGCTTATTAACTTCATTTGATAGTGTTGTGGATCTGCTATGGCGACTGTCAACGTATGTGATGAAGACAGTTATTACGTCCAATTTCCCAGCGTATATATTACGACTGCCGTCTTCGACTGATTCGGAGGTTGTTTCGACATCTAAAGCGCTTGCAGTGATGAAAGTGCGTTGGTATGCGATTGCTTTGCATTCTGTTCTCGCCTAAGTGCTTGTTGATCATGTGTATGTTGCCAGGCTCAGATTGCTGTGAAAACGCACCAGTTCAAAACGAAATGTGCGACCCGGAGTCACGTTCAGCAGCAATGGTGTGGCTTTGCGACTGAAATTTCTGGTCACATCAAAGGGGTGACAGCTCTACAAAGCAAGGTCGATGAAGTGCAACGCCATTTGAAGGTGGAGAAAAATCACGATAAACCATTTTGTGGGCGAGAAGATGTACGGGCGACGGCTTTAGCAGATATTGACAGAGCATTGAAGATCATTCAAGATCAACTCGGCAGTGCGGCTCATCAGAAGAACCAGTTGGCGCTACAAACGCTACAACAGCAAAGTGAAAACCAGCCGGTGCTGAATGCTGCCAATTTGAATCCACGCGAAGCGAGCCATGGTGGAGCTGGTGACCAGGTTAATCTCGTTGAAGTTGTCAAAAATGCAGAAACGCTCATCCAGTGCATACGGGCTCGCATTGAAAAGAAGACATCTCCCAGCTCGCTCCGACCAAAGACAACTCGCGGCTTGTGCCACTCGTGGATGAACTCAATTGCCAATCCACCGTTTTGGACGCTTTGGTGCAACAACTACAATATTGTATTACTCAGACCGAGGGCATAGAGGGACTTGGAGCGTAAATACGGAGCTAGAAGCATCGTTGCAACATATTGCTTATTAGCAGGAACAAGCGGAATTCGGAGCAGCTAGAAGTACCCTGTCGATTTTATTATGGCCGGCTTACTTCATGCGAAACTCGTCCATCTTACTAGCCAAAGCTCTCTCGTGGCGATCTGTGAGCTGCATGATCCGTTCACTAGCAAGAGCTCGCTCTTTATCAAAAGTTGCTCCATACGTACGCGCTCGCGACGGACGGTACTGGCCTGCCGCAAAAGATGCTCACGCTGTTCTTCTGCATGGTGCTCTTCCTCAAGAATTTCCAGCAGCTCCTCGTTTTGTTGTCGCCTAAGCTCGTTGATCGCAGCAGTATACCTTTCATCGTCTGTTTCGTCTTTGCTTACACTTTCATTACCTTCGACTTCAGATTCTTGGTCACCATCGTCGTCACAAGAATTATCTGCGAGGGCCCGGTGATTGTGGCTAGTGACAAGTCGGTGTGACATTGACGACGCGCTGCGCGGACGGCGCGCAATGGCGCTAGAAGGCCTCTTGGTTATTTTCCCACTTCTCAATGTTCCACCTGACATCGATGGCATTGTGCCATTCGCAGTGGAGAGTGACCGAGTGCGCAACATAGTTGCAGACGCTGAACGCGGGCGCTCAACTACAATACTTGTTGCAAGATGTTTTGGAAGCTCGAACCTTTTCGTGACTCGCATCTTGTAAAACTCTCGAGGATTTCTTGCTTCTGGCGAGTCGCGGTTTGTTTGATTTGCTCTCGACGGCGAATAAGGTTCATACGTTGCTCTTTAATCTGTCGAGTGCGCTGATTATCACCTTCGATGCGAGATAGCAACAAGTTGGCGCGGTATTCGTCCTGCTTGTTCTTGCGCACGAGTGCGGATTGAATCTCCTCCTCACGCAATTTTGCTTCTTGGAGTCGTGAACGTATCGCTGCATTCTTTTGGCTTTGCACCATTTGCGCAACCATGTCCTTTTCCTCTCTCTTGCGAAGGATTTCAGACTGTTTTTGTGAAGTTGAGCCTCCATGCGTTCATACGCACTCCGGCGTTCACGTTCCAAGTGCCTTTCCTCGCGTTGTTGCGCATCAAGCTGCTGCTGCTTCTCTCGCTCACGTTGCATAAGCCTCAGTTGCGCCTGGCGGTCTTGATCTCGTAGCCTTTCACGCCGCTGCTCTTCTATCAGCGCTAGCTGAGCTTGCACTCCTTCAATCGTCTCTTTCTTATGCAATGCCTGAAGTCGCACTTCTTCTTCTTTTGCCTTGCGCTCCTCCTCAAAGGCACGACGGCGCTCTTCGCTCTGTTGCTGCTTACGGGCCGCGTCCTCCAGTTGTGCCTTGCGTTGAAGGTCTTTTCGTGCATAACATTTGCTATCCGCGCTGTATTCCGCGCCTGCTTCTCTGCCAGTTCCTGTGCTTTCACCTGCCTCTGACGATTCCGTTCCTCCGTCATCCGTTCCTCACGAATCGTTATTTCCTGCAATTTTCTAGCTGCCTCACGCTCTCGCTCAAACTGGTAGAGCTCGTTCTGCACCCGTGTCTCTTCCTGATGCCGTCGACGTTCCTTCTCATTCAGCCGCGCTTCACGTTGCCTTCGGGCTTCTTCCTGCTTAGAACGTTGCTCACGGCGTATCATTTCCATTTGGTGTTCCTGAGACTCCCTGCGTGTTTGCTCAATTTCTAGACGGTGTTGTTCAGCATTTTCAAATTCTTTTCGGCGCCGTTGTTCATCAGCAAGTCGCTGTCTTCGCAAACGCTCCTTCGCCAGAAGCTCCTGCTGCCGTCTATGCTCATGTTCTTTCTTTTCGCGCTCTTGATGTAGCTCGGTCATTTTCATCTCGTAGTTGAACATCTGCTGCATTTCAAGTGCTTGGCGCCGTTGTATCCTCTCCAGTGCCCTCTTCTCACGCTCAATCACAGTATATTCCTGCGTCGAATACGATGAAGAGCTGTTCGTTGCTCCAAACCCAGACGGGCAGCTCCAACTGGAGAGCGGCAGTAACTTCGAGTTCTTAAAGACATGCTGCCATGGATACCGTCCAGTTGGGCTTCAATCAGCTCATGACGTTGGACTCTCACGTTGCGAAGCTGCATTTGGCGGTTCTTCTCGTATCGTGCGGCTCGCTTTGCAATGAATTCACGATCCTCACCTGTCCCTATCGCCTGGCGAATAAAATATTCTAATGGCCGCTGGATGAGTTCTTCAGGTTCTACACCGAGCATTCGACAAGCCTAGCCGTTGGCACACACAACCACCAAATTGGAATTGCAAAACACTCTGTCATCAAGAAAGCTACCGCATGAAGCACAACTTCCTCACCTCGATTGAGCGGGGCTGGTCAAAATGGGATTGGCCATCGCATCCGTCTCATCAAAGTTGTCCAGTGTGATTGCTTCCTCGTCCTCCAGATCACCCAGTCTTGTTTTATCGACACCGGCGCTCGCCAATGAGACCTCGTCACTGTTGGCACCTCGGTTTGAAGTAACCATCCTGCCGACAGAACTGGAGCAGCCAGGGTCAACTTGCTCTCGACTTCTATCGTAACAGCGGGATGGAGATAGCAGGTCTTGTTCAGAAGAAGTGCGCCGCCGTCATGTCCATTTTCGTCACTCTGGACTCGTATTTTTAGCGAAACTCAGCGCGATGAAGGTGTTGCTGCACAATTGACAAGCATCCCAGGAACATGCCGAGTTCACCGACCCTTCATATTGGCTCAGCAAAAACAAACCAAAACGGTCGGCAGTTCTTGCAACGTACTAGGCTTTATTCGGCCTCTCCGCAGAGATAAATAGCCCCAACAAGCCATCGGTTAGTCCAACGGTCATGGCTATGAGCTTTCCTTCCGGTGGGACGTCAAGGTATGTGGATGTTGGTGGCACGGATGGCGAAGCTCACGTCCCAACAAGCACCAACGACGAAATGGACCCGAGTCTAGGTATGCGTCCAGCCACTGCAACTATGTCACCCAGTCACTTCTTGATAATACTAACTTGCCTTGCTGATGCCGAATTGTCGTTGTCAATTCTTCAGCTGGGGATTTCGCGTCATCTACGACCGGGAAACACCGTTTGAACTTCGGATTCAGGTAGATAGCCCATTAACGTGTGACTCAAACGGGTACAAACCGGCTGATGGTGGTCGGTTCGTTCATTTACAGGATGCCGACAATACCCCTCAGCAAATTGGGACACTTGAGGCCATCAAGGTTAAGATTTTGATCCTGGTGCGTACATCGTCTTGGCAATAACGTTTTGCTCGGAACCATCTCGTGACGGTTTGTTTTCGTTGGTTCTGTAGGGCAGCGACACAGATATCCACGTGGTTCGGGTCGAGCTTTCCACTGAGAGCGATCTGTTCTTTTGTACTCGCACACTTGCGACTTGGAGAGTTTCCACGCTATGCAGGAGCAGCAGAAACTAATGGTCGATTTTGCCGACTATGCGAATGTGCTGATTCGCATGCTCAACAACTGCATCAAAGAGCCGCACAATCACCTCGCTGTTTATCTCATGCAAGCCGATGGCCGTGCGCGTCTGGATTTCATCCAGAACATGGAGTACAAGTTCATTGAGCTCCTCTCTGTAGACTTTATGCGCGCCTCAGAGGACACCATCCGCCAACATATTACCTTCCGCTATACCTCCATGAAGTCACGATTGCAAGTTCTCCAAACACGACTCCATGTACGTCTCTGTCATTTTCGTCCCAACTTCATCGGCCAAACAGAACAATATTAACACCACTTCGTTACTGTCGACTTGGCTGATGATAGGAGGTCAACAGCATCGTCAAGACCAAAAATCCATCGTTACTGCTGCAGGTAAAGCTTTTCTCCAGATTGTTTGTTCATCTCGTTGGTCCCACCTCTCTCCATCGCTGGTTTCTTACACTGTTTGTTTGACCTTCTACTTCTCAGCTGCAAAAGACAGTCCCTTCGCCATCATCATCCCGGAACCGATACATCACGCATTGATAGCTGCGCGGCAGAATACCTCCCTTACGGATCAATTAACCAGCGTTTGCCACCTCCTTCCTAGCATTGTATTTAAGCATGACTCACCTGGGTCATACATGTATACAGCTCAGAGGTTGTTCACTAACGCACTCACAGATGCCCTGGTCACTTCCACAATCTCTTCTCCGCAAACGCAGTGTTACGCCACACGTCGTTTTTTCTTGCTGGACGACGGCGGCCCACTGGGCGAGCGACTGTCTTCCTCTCGCTTGATCTCAGTTTTCACTGTCACTTCTGCGGCATCCTTCCGGTGGCAGCAGGTCGAGAACGACCTCCACTACTCGCACCGGGAGGACTTGTTGGGCGTGATGCCCGGCCAGCACCCGCTCCTCCATTTAGTTGTTTTGCCTGCTCCCGGCGGATTTTTTTCGTCTGGTATTCATGAGACGGCGGAAGGTTCGAGATGGACGGAGCTTCGTGGGGTCACTGGGTGCAAATGGACGCGCCTTGAAGTATTGCGAGCTGAGGCAGTCAGAGGCCGTCGGGCGTTGTTCTGGGTCCAGCACGAGAAGTGCTTCCATCAACTCGATGGCGCCCTTCGGCAATATTCGCTTGCGTGCTGTAGTTTCACGCATCAGGTACTCGCGCAGTCGTTTGGGCTTCGGTTTCTCAGGCACGAACGAACTGCTGTGCGGCAAGAACTTGTAATCTGGCCATGATTCCGTAGTTGGTGTGCCGCAAATGTCAAAAATTTTGGTGATCTGCTCAAGCTCCGTCTTGCCTTGAAAAATTGGGTGACCGATGTACAGTTCTGCAAACACGCAGCCAATACTCCACATATCGATGCTAGCGTCGTAGCTCGTAGCACCAAGGAGAAGTTCAGGCGGACGGTACCAAAGAGTGACCACCTTGTTCGTGAAGAGCTGATCCCCACGCAAGGAACGCGCCAGCCCAAAATCAGCGACCTTGAGTAAATGATCCCTAGTCATCAATAAATTCGAACACTTGATGTCTCTGTTGTACGCAATAACAAAAAACTGTCAGTTAAAAGTCTAAACTACTCACTAGGCCTCCATTTTAATCACTTACCGGTGAATGATGTCGATAGCATGCATATACGCCATGACGTCCAGCAACTGCTTCATTAAACTCTTGATCTCCGTGTCGTCGAATCTAGCCACAGTTACACACATATAAACACACAATCAGCTCTACAAGCACTCCAAAAAATCACCAACGATTTGGCAAAAATACGCACGGATGTTGGCGATCAATGAGACCCGTCAAGTCGTGCTCAAGGTACTCGAGCACCAGGTAGATGGAGCCGTGACAGTAGTCAGAGGTTCATCTTTGTCCGTAAACTCCGCTGATCGGTCAATAATCTTTCATCAGTCTTCCATCTCCATACATATATTTTTATATATATATTGCATTAAATAATCACCATCATCATCGTCATTTTCAGAGGAAACCACCACTTCTTTCAACTCCACGAGGTTCGGATGGTTCAGACATTTGAGCACTTTGATTTCGCGGATGGTCGTCACTGGGAGCTACAAACAAGAGTCAGTTCTGGTCAGCAGTACTAGTCAGATTGTTAAAACTCACGCCTTGCACTTCGTTGAGACTGCGGATCTTTTTAATCGCTACGACGTCCCCGTGGCCTTGTCCTTGGCCATGTAAACTTGGCTATAGCCACACACACACCAATGGCGATAATTAGTCCACGAACGAGAGTATAGACATAGATATAGACGTACCCATAAGTACCAGCACCGATACACTCTAGCTTCTCGTAGGCGTCCATGCCCCGAGTGCCCCAGTGGTGCTTGGGCAGGTGGAGACTCATGGCGAGCGATGCACTTGTGCCAAAATGGAAAAATGGTGTTGTCCACTTCAATAATTGGAAGAGAATACCGTATTACATTATTTTAAGTACGAATGCCACAATGGCCGCAAACACCGCCAGACTTGGTTCAAAGGGAAGAGCTAACGCCATGAGCTTCTGGCGCAGGGCACTGACGTCGGTGAATTCCACGATCCTTAGCTCCAAGCAATGTACGATCAAACTCCCTGGGGCTTGCTATCAGTCTACTAGCTCTTAACCTGGTTATTGGACGTTCTCTGTTTCTCTACAGCTCTGGGTTTACAGCTCAAGCTTCAGCCCGAGAAGGACATTTTCCTGTTTAACGCCAAGGACTCGGTCGCCAATTGACGGCATCAAGTGATCGATCGATCGGAGGTACGAGATGTAGTTGAATCAGTTGTGGTAGTGTTTTATACTGATACTATGGTGCGTTTTTTAGGACTGTCGGAATGCAAATGGGGCTTTTACAAGGGTGCAGCAAAGGAAGAAGCAGTGACGAAGGAGAATGTAGAAGAGAAAGCTGCAGCACACAAGGAAGACAAGAGGATCGTTGACAGTGTGAACGAGAAGGACAATGTGCCATCTGGTGAGTCATTCTGCTACGAAGGGGCTGTTAGAGCGCAGTATGATACTGATATTTTTGTTGGATGTGGTGCTTTTGTAGCGGTGTTTACTGGAAAATTGAGTATGGATTGCCAACCGACTGAAGTGGGCGTTGTGCGGAGTGGATATTGTGCTGTACGAGCATCGGTGCCGCGGGAATTACTTTTGCACGGCTATGAAGGAATTAGGATGCGCGTGATGACGGATGGTCGCGAGTACGATTTCTAGTTGTTGCTGTTTTGCTGTTTGTATCGAATTGGCTTAAGACAGCAGTATTAACGTTGATCGTGTGTTTGTCTTCCTACACAGCTACCGTGTGAACGTGCAAATGGAGAGCTGGAACCCGTTCAACTTGTACATGGTAAGTTCAAAAGGGATTTTCCGATTGTGGCAAAGTGCTAACGTGTTGACCTGGCGTTTGATTTCAGGGCTTTATCCGAACACCTGCCAACAAGTGGGTAGATATTAGTGTACGTTGATTGTTCTTCCTCTCTGCGTTTTTGCTTCTTTGACGTTATCGCTGACATCTTTATACTGATATACACAGTTGCCATTTACTGACTTCATGCTCACGGCCAAGGGCTACGTGAAGCTTGATGACGAGACGGAGCTCGACCCTTCTAAGCTCAAAAGCGTACGATTTCTTGCTTGCCTTCCGCCCACGGTATCTTAGTTCACGCTAACCTCCATGTGGTGGTAACAGATCGGTTTTGCGATCGCCGACCAAAAGGAAGGCGACTTTGAGCTGCGCATCCAATGGATTAAGGCGGTCGCACAGATAGAAAAGTCGGACAAGGGCGATTACGACGACTTCGATGACCGGTATGTATTTGTTGTTTGTTAACCCCATACTGCGTGCTTACTAACAAATAATTGCTGTGTTCAATCCAGCTTTGATAATAGCAAAAACAACAAGGACTACTTCCGGAAGCCTGCAGATTTAATCATTTAAAGCGCAGCTTCCTGTGAAACAACAGAAAGAGATGTGAAGCTGCTGCGTTGAGATAATGAAGATAGTTTTGGTCACACTTTGTCGTCAATTCACAGACAAGAAAGCAAGTAATGAGCATGTTTAGTGCATATCTATCTATCAAGAGCTTGTTTTTTCTTAAACCTCGTCTTCGTTCAGGAGCATGTTGGGGATACCGTCAAGGATGGGGAACGCACGGCCGGACTCGGGGCACACGAGCTTGCCCTGTTTCACATGAACTTCCAAGAGCGCGTGGTGGATTTTGCGTAGCGTTTCTTCTTCCGTAGCACCCTCTTCGGAGCTCGGCAATGTCTCTGGAAGTCCATCAGCGAGGTTCAGAGCTTTGGCACCAGCCAGGAACGCGTTCCAGTCCAGTTTGGTCAGCATCTTGCGCACGAAAGCTGCCTGAAAGTCGCAATCCACGACCTCCACCTCTTCGGACTCGATGCGGAGAGGGTATCCGTTCTCCACGCCCTTCTTGTTGCACATGAGCAGGTTGTGTGTGATGAGACGCATGGTGGTCACTTTGGTGTCGGTCGAATGGTGTTGGCAGAACACGTCTACGAATGAGATGTGGTCCACATACCATTTATTGATCAATTGTACCACAAACATGGTACACATCAATTGGTTGAAAGGCGCTCGGCAATACATCCCCAACGCTATACGCCCCAATTCATCATGGCCTCGGACCTCGTCGACTATGTCACCAAGCTGCTGCCGGGCGCCGCACCCGTGGACCTGTCGGCGGACATCAAGAAGCGTGAGTTCGCCCCGTGGTAGCTGCGATTGCCCCCAAGGCGCCTCAGTTGCTGGCGCTGGAGGCCGAGACGGATGTGGAAGGCGCCTTCGCTCTGCTCTGGGACGTTGTCCTGCAGCTCCCAACGGATCAAGCGGAATCTGAGGCCCTCAAACTGCTGCAGACTGTAGCGGACAGTCAGTCGGGCGCTGTATTCCGTCTGCGCATCGCTGCCAACCTGTTTAACAAGGCTAAGACATTGCCCAAGGTCCGGCTCCAGGCTCTTCTCAGCGTGCTGGATCTCGCTGCTTCCAGTAACAATGTGGAGCTTGTAGCCCCTATTTGGAGCAGGTGGAGATGCTGGTGGATGCCCAGAAGATCAGTGTGGAGGACCGCCGCGTGCTGCTGCTCAAGGTGGCGGATTTGCTGAGCAAGAGCCACGACACGCTCAAGGTGCTGGCGGTGCTGGAGAAGTACTTGGCAACTTTCGAACAGGACAAGGCTGCCGAGGCCAAGGCTACGGCTGAACGTGCAGCCAAGTTGGTGCTGCAGAACCCTGTGGCCAGCTTCTTGGCTCGTGTGAACCTCATTACCAGCCCCGTGGTGGCGGCAGCGCTCAAGGGAAGCAAGCTCTATGAGCTGCTGGATGTTGTATCCACTAAGACGTTGAAAGAGTTTGTGGCCTTCCAGAAGAACGCAGGCGATGTGTTTACCAAGTACGAGCTGAAACAGGAGGAGCTGGCGGACACGATGCGTCTCTTCACGCTGTGCTCCTGCCAACGGGATTCAAGGAGATCCCGTATGCTGAGGTGGCTGCTGTGCTGGAGTTGCAGGAGGAGGATGTGGAGAAGTGGGTCGTGCGCGCGATCACCTCTGGCCTCGTGAGTGCTAAGATTGACCAGCTCTCCCGTACCGTGGTGATCTCGCGCTCGCTGCAGCGCGGCTTTGGTGCTGAGCAGTGGAAGGAGATTGATGCCAAGCTCCAGCTGTACAAGAAGAACGTGGGCGGCCTCCTCGATGTTATCAAGAACGCACGTCGTGCTCAGGAGCAGCAGTGAGTGGCGAAGTAGACAGGATGCGTGTGGTGTATTCCATCAGAGCAAGCTTGATCGATAGCAAACAGAATCCGTTATGATTTTTCGTTTGGCTTGCCGAAGATTGCAGCCTTTTGAAACAGGGGTTAACTGGTAATACATAGTATTCATCCACGAAAACCTTGAGTAGCTCTTCAAGGTAAAGCATAAACTGATCGGATACCACTAAGAAGACGATCAATTCGTTTAACTGTACTATCACTGGTAGTTTAATCCCACACACCTGCAGTGCGAGTTGGGGGAGCAATTCGAAAGCCGATTCATTTCAACAAATATTCCAACAATATACACACGAACCACTGCAGAAGGAAGCCCCAAGCTCTACGGAGCTCATTTGTTCTGTTCCCACACAGAGAAGAAGACCAACAGCAAGATGATTGAGATCACACCGCCGAACATGGCAAAGATGATGCGCCGCTGGTTCCTGCGGTTGAGCTCTTCAATTTCTCGTTATAAAGGGAGCTGGGCCGATCTCGAGGTCAGGACGAACTCGGTACAGCTCCTCTTTCTCTTCAAACGTCAACCGTCTGCCTCATAGAAACAATAACAAATAAGTTAACTGCCTTCTATTGCATCACCACAACTACTTATCATCGTACCGTGGTTCTCGGCCAATTGAAGATGTGCTGGAATGAATACTTTGCGCTATCTCCCGATGTGCATGGTCCAATACAAACTCTACAGATGCACTTTTCCTCAATCCATGGCCACTTCCTGTCTTGCTTGCACTTATACGGAGGATTGAGTGTCTCCTCTGCATTTTAACATTGGTCCCGTATCCCAACGGCGTCTCACTATGCACTGACTGGCAGTTATTACCAGGTAGAAGTGCAGTAGTGACATGAGGTCCTGGCTCAGAGCGCACCACCGTGGCGTACAGCAATGGGGACGTCATCATGGCAGACTCACTGATAATACTCACTGCGCTTGGGTCTGAAGCTACCCACGGGTACACGAGCTCAGCGTTGACTGGGTGGTCCATGGCTGGAGTCGCCATCACTTGAAGCGGAGGCGGCTTGGCGATCAAGGCGCTGCTGCTCCTGCGTCTCCGTCGCGTGTCCTCTTGTTCAGGTTCGTCCACGTCAGGACGGTGTTCACACACTGGGAGAGCTGCTTGAAGACCTGCCATGAGAGGTCTCTCGAGGGGGCGAATCTATAGACGGCTAACGAATGGAACTATTGGGGCTAATGGCCCTTGAGCTGCTGCATAGCAAAGTGGCTGTTCTAACAGCTGATTTTCAACCAATCAACGGGTTTCTTCATTTCAGCTAATCGTAGCACGACCATCTTCAACTTACCATCTACCGGTACAACAACTGGTATCATACCGGTTTCTTCAAATATGGCTGGAAGCGCTTGCTGGTCCAGTCAGAGACATTGACTTTTAGACGATGGAGCAGTTCGACGGCGACGCAGCGCGCAACCACGTGGAGGCCGAAGCCCGCGAGAAGAAGAACCACCGCAAGGACAAGCCGTGGGACAATGAGGATATCGACCACTGGAAGATCGACCCGTGGAAGGACGAAGTGGCCGATGAGAAGCACGAGGGCAAGACCTTCAAGATGCCTGGACTGCTGGAGGAGAGCTCCTTCGCCACGCTCTTCCCAAAATACCGTGAAAAATACCTGCGCGAGGTGTGGCCTATTGTGACCAAGGCGTTGGACGCGCACAAAGTTACGTGCGAGCTGAACCTGGTGGAAGGCAGTATGACGGTGCGCACCACGCGCAAGACCACGGACCCGTACATTGTGCTGAAGGCACGTGACCTTATCAAGCTTCTGGCTCGTAGTATCCCCGTGAATCAGGCTGTGAAGATCATGGACGACGACGTGCAGTGCGACATTATCAAGATTGGAAGCCTAGTGCGCAACAAGGAGCGCTTCGTGAAGCGTCGACAGCGTCTTGTGGGTCCGGACGGAGCGACGTTGAAAGCAATTGAGCTGCTCACCAATTGCTACGTGCTGGTGCAAGGCAACACAGTGTCGGCTATGGGTAGTTATCATGGTCTGCGCAATGTGCGCAAGATCGTGGAGGACTGCTTTGCCAATGTGCATCCGATCTACAACGTCAAGCGGTTGATGATCAAGCGGGAGCTGGCTAAGGACCCTAAGCTCAAAGATGAGAATTGGGAGCGATTCCTACCGAACTTCCGCAAGCAGAATGTGCAAACCAAGAAACCCAAGCGTGTGCGGGAGAAGAAGGAGTACACACCGTTCCCACCGGCACCTACGGTCAGCAAGGTGGACAAGGAGATTGAGAGTGGGGAGTACTTCATGAAGGAGCACGAACGCAAGGCCATAAAGAAGCAGAAGAAACATGAGGAGAAGATGCAAGTGGTGCAGAAGCGAAAGTCCGACAAGATGGCCGAGTATGTTGCACCGAGTGAGAAGGAGACAAGCAAGAAGCGCAAGAAACAAAAAGCCGAGGCCCAGGCGGAGAACCACCGCGCCACGTCTGTCGAAGCCCTCAAGCAGAAGTTCCTTAGCCAGAAGGTATGCTTGCCTACACTGTCCAATTTCCTCGTATGGCTATCACTAACATCCTTTATTGTTTTGCTTACAGGGTGTGAAGACGTCAACAGAAGCCAAGTCTACAGCTTCGGTCAACGATTACTTGGCCATGCCGTCCAAGAGGAGCAAGAAGAAGAAAAACAACCAAGAGGAGGACGCTTAACCAACCAATTCATCAACTCTGCAATTTTGTTCGCCCCACCATCTATCTCGTGACTGTATCCATCGTCATTTTTTGTTCATGCATACAACCACAGGGCAGCAAATCACTGGAACCATCATTTCCATGGTACCGCCGGTCGACGTATTTCAAAACCGTGTTAGGACTTGAAAGGGCGTGGAGGATATTCGACAGAAAGTCGGTCTCAAGATCCGCATTAGGGCTCGCGAATCAAAGCAGGTGGAGATGTCGGACCGACAGCAGCACAGTGTCATTCTGGCAATGGAACGGTTGTCTACATCCCCTTTGCGCGCGTCGGAGACCAACAGTAATGGTCGAGGCATTCTGAAGACAGCTACCGATCGATCTCCTCCAATGAGTGCATCCGCTAAGTTTGACACGCAAGTTGGAGATCTATCAATACGATCCCAAGGTACAGGTGACAGTGGTGATACAAGTGACTACATGGCTGCAATTGCACAAGTCATGACCGACCGAGCACCAAGATTGAGGTCACAGCGGAAAAGTAGTACAGGTGATGACGAAACGGACGCCGAAGACCAACGTGCTGGTGTGAATGCTAGAGAGTCGAAGACCAGGAGAGATCAAAGACGCTTAAGAGCTGAGGATTTGAGTGTGAGGAGGATGAAGACCAGGCAGCCAATCGGCCTGGTTGTGGCGCTCTTTGACGACGGTTTTGTTTGTCGCCATATCAACAAAGAAAACGAGAGTGTTGAGGGTTTTGCACAACCGTATGATGTTGAGTCCAGGTGCGTCGCTCAATGACCAAAGCGAGATAGCATTGAGCTCCATTACTGACTTTCGAAGTGCGCCACAGTTATTTTCTTGCTTGTATTGACAACGGCCGCGTGCCCGCAGGACTCCCCGATATGGTTCGCAACTTCGTGTCATCTTTTCACTTGATATTATGTTGATAACTTGCTTTGGTATTGATTATCTTATGTAGATTGCATGCACGCATCATCGTGGCAGTGTACTTGCCGAGATTCGCGATTACCGAGAGATGCGAACCTCCTTGTGCCCGGTGTCATCTGCTTTTCTGCCTGCAGCATCAGCGCTGCCTCTAACAGATGATCTCGAACTCGACACAGCTTGTCGTGTTTGGCAGACCCTGTTGAAGCCAAGCAAAAGTTCGTCACCAATTCGCGCACAGATATTTCCACTCATGGAGTCCCAACCATTGCAGTCGGTTTTCGACCATTTCCCAGACGTCGCTCCTGGAGAGCTAGAGACACTTGCCGTGGATGCTAAGCGGCAATTATTACAGGAAAATGACGTGCTCCTTTCCTCGTCGTCGACTGAATCTTCATCGCCTCGGGGTGAATCACACAGCTTTGGAGTTTTACCAGCCGAATCACGAAATGGTGCTAATGCCAACACGAATGACGATGCAGATTTGACGACCACACCGATCACTCGGTCACGTTTTCAAAGTGCATTGGAAATGTCTCCACCGGCATCATTGCTGTCTCCTATCGAACGAAAGAGTGCTTGGTCAAGCTTCACAACAAAGATCCGTCAAGAAGACAGCTCACCTACGAGATGTAAGCGACAAATCCAGACGAAGGTGCAAGATGGCCAATTGAACAATCATGTAGATGGTCGGATACCGAAAGACACAGAACGCCTGAAAATTGTAGACACTTCCGAGTCTCCTGAGCCTAGTTGCGATGAATCCCAAGACGAAGACATGGATGAGTACGAATTGTCTAGCTGTTCTTACAACCAGGACTCTCAGTCTGAATACAGCGAGTTGGTAGCGTCCGATGAAGCAGAGTCGATCGCTCCGCTGCCAGCGACACAGCCCTTTCTGTCCAAACTAAAGGGAAGCGACGACGACCAGAAAATGAACTGCTTTGTGGCAAACCTGCGTGGGTGACAGCAGCTCACGTAGGGAGGTTCTTTCGTGCTGCCACGCGCTTAGAGCGCGAACACTCGCGATTTCTTCATGTCAGAGCAACTTTCACTTTTTCTGCGGTGAATTTGCTCGAACTGCTTGCACCCGTCAAGGGCATAGACTTACGTTGATTGTTTGCTGCTGCTCTCTTGGTGTGAAAAGGTTAATGCGCAGCGATTGATGCAAGCGGAGAAACCACCTACAGAAACCGAGGTAGGTTACTGTACCTTGAATACGAATCTGGATGAAGATCCGCTAACTCTTGTGTCCCAAGTAGCAATTATCAGGCAGCATGCGTTATTTAGCGCGCCAACTTGGGGACTTGTCACGGCCGAGTGATGTTATTGCAGTGGCGAGAGCCCGCAAGATTAAAGTAGCGCAAGATGAAGGACGGCAGCTTCGCAGGCGAGACTGGATGGAGGATGGCATCAGAAAAGGGGCCAGCGACCGTATTGATCAGTCCAGACAACGAACCTGTCTTCCAAATCCATCGCATAGGCACAGAGGAGAATCTTCTTCGTGAGCACATTAGCCCGTCTCGACTTGTTGTCAGTCCAACACACGAATACCGCGCAGCTGCAGCAGCTCCCCATTTCAACACCTTCGACGATGACGGGAATCTTCAGCCCCAAATCGCTTGACAAGCAACTCATCTGTAGAACTACATACCTGCAAATAGTAAAGTACAGGGAAACTATATAAACATATCCCGCATTCCCACTGTATAGTTCACTTATCTCCATCACTTCTTGTTGGCTACAATGTGCTCATAGAGCCCAGCACAGGAGTCCTCCAGCAGGTCTAATACACTGTCAAATCCTCCTTCGTACCACGGGTCTGGGACGCGCGTGGTGTCCTTGAATGTCTTGCAGTACGTCGTCATCATGGAGATCTTCTTGGCCGCGAGGTCCTTGCAAGGAGCACCACCCCAGGCCTCCGCAGCTTCCAGAACTGCGTTACGGTTCTTGTCCTCCATGCAAATAATGTAGTCGAAGTCGTCAAAGTCGCTCTTGGTCAGTGGACGCGAGCGTGACGTCATAATGTAGCCACGCTTCTTGGCCTCCTTGGTCATACGGGAGTCGGACGCCTCTCCTTCGTGGTAGGACCAGCCGCCAGCCTGGTACCAGCCAGGGTTCCCTCCTCCAGTACCGCACGAATCAATGTGGAACGAAGACGCATCGCCACCTGCTCGCTCCGATACAATGCCCTTCAGTACTGCCTCAGCCGCAGGACTGCGGCAGATATTGCCTAGACATACAAACAAGATACTCGCCATTTTTAGAAATGAACTGCTGGAAGTGCACCATGTTAGAAATATCAACAATCACTTTAGAAACAATGCTCAATTTAGAAATCCCGTTTAGAAATACTCACGGGTCGTTCACAGTAAGGCAAGTATGGGCAAGAAGAAGCGCCGTGATGATGGCGGTGCAGGCGGCGACGTCCCTCAGCGACGGATCTTCTGCTACTACTGCGACCGCGCATTCGACGACGAGAAGGTGCTAATTCTGCACCAGAAGGCGCGTCATTTCAAGTGCCCTACGTGCCACAAGAAGCTCAGTACCATCAGCGGCATGCTCATCCATATCCAACAAGTCCATAAGGAGACATTGAAGACCGTTCCGAATGCGAAAGCTGGTAAAGACAGTGTTGAAGTCGAAGTCTATGGGATGGAAGGCGTGCCAGGTGAAGATCCAGCTCAGGGATGCACAAGAAGCTGCGAATGGAAGCCCCTGGACTTCCTCAATGCTGGGATTTCCTGGTCGAGGTATGCCGCCACCGTTTATAGGCGGCCGACCACCTCCAATGCAACACCCAGGGGGCATGTTGCCTATGCGTCCTCCACCACCAGGAATTGGAGGAGGGGTAAGATCTTTACCCCTCCTAGAGGATTCCCTGGGGCGTCATGCCGCCTCCTCGTATGGTGGCACCACAGGGCTTCCCACCGTACGGCGGTCAATGGGCAAGAGACCCGCCTCCTATTGGTGCGATGGGGTCCCTCCACCACAAATTGGATATATGAACCAATCACTGCAGGTGCCTGGAGTAGGGGCTTTACCGGTACAAACGGCATCGGTCAGCAATACGAACGTCTTTGACAACATGACGCAGACAGCAGTGAACGGTCTGGTCTACGCAGATGAGAGCACATCTATGGTATGTTAAAGCTTGCAGATCCGAGATGTTTTTCAGTAGATAGCTGATGAATGTGATGTTTTTTGGTATGTTGTGTAGGAGGAGAAACGCGCGTTACGACCGAAGTATGCTTACAAGCCACTGGGGACAGGTGTCATTGCTGGGAGACCAGCGTGAAGAGTGTAGTTAAGCCAAGTGCGAGGACGCTCAACAGGCTGGAGGTGCTGAAGTCGTGTGATACCGTTTCAAGCTAGGCATTTGCCTTGGTGATGCAGTGGCTGATGGATGGTACGAACAGCTTGAATATTTGAATGCCACATGGTTCACTTAAAGAAACATTGATTTTCCTCACTTGCTGGTTGTTCTGGGGTTGGTACCGGATACTCCATCGCCAGTCGAAACGTTGTTTTGGAGAGCGGGGAAAAGTGGCTATGTGAGTTTTACATTACTACTAGTAGTCGTGCGTCTTTTTCCTGTGTGATTCTTATTTATGGTTGTTGCATGCACCCTAGCTCAGTTCATTTAAACGTGGCGAGAACCAACTCCAAATGGGATTTTATGGCACTCACATATCTGGGTAGCCGCCATACTTCGAGCAATAAGTCTTGAAAGATGCTGACACGGGGCTAGGAAGCTGCTCGGGATCGTTCCCTTGCGTGTTGTTACCGCCATTGGCATTGTTGTCCGGTAAGGCGTCTGTATCCACGTCAGCCTGGCTCCAGCTCATCGAGGGGCCGAGAATGTTCATATCCACCATCTTGGTGGGTCGAGGGGTTCTGCACGATGTGCTGGAAAACGAAGCTGGCGACTGAGCGGTATCCTGGTCTTCCGCGTTGTTGTTCGTAGCAGTACCAACTCCGTCCATCGACTGGAAGGCTGCTAGGTTGAAAGCTCGCCGTGAAGTGCCGTATCCACCATCGTCCGCTGACCCAGATGTACTACCAACGGACCTGTTGTGGTTTAGCCACAGGCCTAAGGAGCTCCTGCGGCTCAGAGAACCGTTATTTCGTTCAACAGAGTTGTAGTGGGTGTGTCCGCGTGTGCCGTTGGTGGAAGACGGTTCTGGTGAGTCGTAGATGCGGAGGAACACGTTTTGCGGTGATGCAACCGCGTCGTGCTTATCAGTGACCGGATCTGGTAACTCGGCCGAATATTGATGACTTATTGCAGGTGTTGTTTGTGGCAATTGGATACTTCCTCCGTCTGTGTAGTGACTTCTAAGGAACGAACGGCGCATAATTCTCATATGAGTCTTCACCTGCTCCTGAGTCACACGGCCGTGTCTACCTTCCTCGTCTCCGTTACTCGCATTAAGATCCACAAATATGCCTGTGAGGCTCATGACAAGAACAAGGCTCGGCATTGTCAGCGGCGTGATTACGCAGAGTGCCAGCGCCGGGAATATCGCCATGAGAGCCAAGAATCCCGAGCCTCCACCATTCGTGCCCATTGTACTGTGTGCTTCCACCAGCGAAAGCCACACCAGGTAAAGGCCTGCCCGATCGTTGCGAACTGAAAGAGTCGTAGCAGCAATTTTGGACTGCGGAACCAAAAGCGATCATCATGGTGATGAAGCTGTCGATGACACAGTGACGACATTTGCATACGGATCACCGCGCGGACAGCAAGCGCTGCCGCTTTGAATTTCAGAGGCCCCTTCTTGCGGCGAGCCTGCAAAATGCTTTGCAGGTTTTCATCTGCAGGGTTGGACTCCTCTTCCGATGACTCCTCGACCGACATGGACACAGGAGTAGCATCAGAGGCAGAGACTGTGCAATGCCTTTTTGCGTCCTCGAATTCGACTGTCAGAGTCTTTGAGCACCTTCGCAAGTCTCTTCTGGATATCTCTCATTGTAATGATGCGCAGGCGGTCATCGACGATGCCGCGCAGGATCTTCAGCACCTTGAAAAAGATGACAACGTTCACAAGTAGCAACAAGCCTCCCACACCAAGGAAGATCCAATGATCTTGCTTAGGAAAGATAGATGGGAGCAGGCAAATGACCAAGAGGATCAAGAACGCGCTTGGGTGGATGTTCGTCATGTGGAGCAGCAAGTTACGCATGCATAACACATGATACTTTGCGTAAGTCATTTCGGTGGTCCCATCGTCATCATCGGGGATGTCCACACTGTCTCGAGACCACAGGCGTGGTGGCGGCGGCGGTCGAACACCAAATAGTCGCTCCATCTCCACAGGATTCTTGTAGATATACCCGCTCCTGTTTTGGCAGATATTGTACGCGAGAACCTCGAAGCTCTTCCAGAGGTTCCATTGCTTGCGTAAATTGAAGTGGAACCCCAGCCTTCGCGCTGGTATCGTTGAAGCAGCAGACTATACGCTCTCGAGCCTCGGACGAGATCCATGCCAGACAGTGCTCTCGCCCTCATGGCCATTGTGCGGTACGTGTGGCTTGCTCTTGAGGCGGGCTGACGAGGGCTTTGAATTCCCGTGTAGATATCATCAGATGGAGTATCGAGCGTCCGCTCATAGTCATCAACGTTGCTTCCAGCCGTGCTGTAGTCCAAGCGTAGAGAAGACACGCCTCGAATGAAGGAGTGGCGCATGCGGCGTCCGCTACCAGAGTCCTCTCGATCGCTCATACTTCCATGCACGCTGGGGTCCCGAGGGTCGTACAAGTCGCCATAGTCGTGAATGTCACTGATACTTTCACGACGATCCGGGTGTTTTTTATCTCCCAAATGAGCTTAGGCACCACTGTACCGATAAAAGCAGCAAGAGCACGATCAAGATGAAGTAAATCATGGTCAGGAACACAATGTAGTGGAAGAACTCGTAGAAATGGAGCTGTTCGGAGGATGTGAGCTGATTCAACGCAAGCGACCTCATAGCTCCACTAGTGTTGAGAGTGAAGATGACCATGGAAAGGAACCCCATGATCATCACCTCCTCGAAGATGCGGTTCACGATTCGGCGCAGTTGAGGACACTCAATGACCCCGCGAATAAAATGGATGAGTCGGTCGACGCCAATCGACACCGCCACGATCACCGCCAACAGAAACACAGCCGTCCGGAAGTTCTTGTGCAGGCATTGGGTGTTCCCCACCCCCAGGAACGATGCTGAATTGTGGCAGACAGCGTTGTCTTCTTCGTCGCTTCCAGCAGCTGCTAATGATAGTCGAATGTTTGTGTCGTCACTCGACGGTTCTGATAGTCCGCGAAGTATTGAGACTTCGATTCCGTTGACTGTGTTTATACTGACAAGTAGCATTGCAAGTAATGAGGAAACCTTGGATGGTGATCGGACGCTTGACGGACGTGCTCGTCGCTTCCGGAGCCGCCTCGCAGCGGAGACTTGGGACCCGACGCCCATTTTTGTGAGCGTTCCACCTGTGAATCAATGGGTAAATGCCTAATGAGGTCACCTTTCGAATCTCGTTCGGCTGTCGGGGTGGTTTCAAATAAAGCTTGGTAGCAAACTAGTTCCTATCCTAGTAATACCGTTCAGACGACAGCTGGACATGAACGCCTCATTGAAGTGTTTGTGACCCACACGAGTGCGTGTTCAGAATCCAGGCAAGGGAGATTAGATCGCTTCGATCACACAACCATTTTTTTTCAGTGCGTAATATGGCAGCACCAAGGTGCGATGGGAACGAGATTCGAAAGGCGCGAAAAAACCGTGCACCAGGAACTTGCATCATGAGCAGCATCATGAGCAGCATCGCGATGCCGTTGATTTCAGATAGGCACAAATTGTCACTAATAACCAGCATTAATTAACGGCTCTTTTTCTCCCGAGTTAATTGGAGCTCTTGATAAGACTGCGGATCGGCAGCATTAGCCGTTGTACCCATACTCGTCAATGTAGCCATCTCGCGACAATGCAAACATACTCCATGCAAAGGTGTTCTACACTGAAGCGAACTGTAAACACGTTCATAAGCCATCTGTCACTTCGTCAATAGCCGGCTGTTCCAGCCAATACCAACGTGCCACCACAGATTTGCTGTTGTGCAAGTGGCGGCGCAATCACTTCGATCACGCAACCAAGTGTGCGCGGTCACGCTCGAGATTATCTTCACAATTGGAATTGCGCCGTACGTGACACCTTTGAAAATCAACGCAAGATGCCTTCTGCTTCAATAGACGAACGAGTGCTAGCTGCATCTCGAACGCACATCGACTCGTTAGGTGATGAGGCAGAGGACGCCTTCTACACCATCGATCTGCAGCACGTCGCGAATCAGTATCGACGTATGGTGACGCTGCTTCCGCGTGTACTCCCGTTCTACACAGTCAAGTGCCACCCTGACACGCGTGTCTTGGCGCTGTTAGCAAAGCTCGGAGCGGGTGTCGACTGTGCGAGCCAATCTGAGGTGGCGATGTCACTAAGCCATGGCGTCCCACCTGGGCGGATCATCTTTGCCAACACGATGAAGCAGCGGTCGCACTTGCGTTTCGCGCGCGAGCACAATGTGCCGCTCATGACTTTTGACTCCAGTGATGAACTGCTCAAGGTCCAATGCGAATTCCCAGAGGCGAAACTTGTGCTGCGTCTGCAGGTTGATGACTCCAAGGCGCGCCACCAATTCGGACCCAAGTTTGGCACGCCCATGGCGGATGTGCCGGCATTGCTCGAGACTGCGAAGCGGTTGAATCTCAATGTCGTAGGCGTGTGTTTCCACGTCGGCGTCGGTGTCCTGGAGGCCAGCGCCTTTGTAGACGCTATTGTACGAGCCAAGCAGGCCTTTGTGATGGGGCTGCAAGCGGGATACCAATTTACTCTCCTGAACCTCGGTGGAGGATTCGCTGGTGATGACCTCGGCCCAGTCACGTTTGAAAACGCGGCAAAGGCCATCAACGGTGTATTTGACGATCTCTTCCCGAGACAAGTGGCGTGACGATTATCTCTGAGCCTGGGAGGTATTTCGTGTCATCATGCGCCACGCTCACTGTGAATGTGGTCGGGCGTAAGATTGACCCGGATCTGACAGCGCGTGCTCAGGTTTCTGTGAACGAGGCGCACGCCGAGCTACCACGCTACATGTACATTGTGAATGACGGCAAACACGGGTCCTTCAGCACTCCACATTTGTGTCCTGTACCGACCCCCGCGGTACTGAAGGCGACGAATGCCGATGATTCGAAGCAAGTGTCGTGCAGTTTGTGGGGTCCGACGATGGATGGCAAGGACGCCATCACTCGGGATACTGTGCTTCCGTTCTGAACGTCGGTGACTGGATCACGTTCCCACATATGGGAGCCTACAGCTTTGCAACTGGCTCGACCTTCAATGGGTTCTCGCTACCAAGTCGTATCTACATCGAAGCAGACGAATAGCTTCACCGTAGTCTGCCGAGTGCTCTGCACATTGATACGCTGCAAGTTGAAGTTGAATATGCACGTTTTGTTAATACAAAGTCCTACAATTCAGTCTATAACACTATATGGAGCGCTCCAGATTAATGTAGCACGATGTGTCTTCAAAGAACAAAACGAGTACTGCACGGAGTTGGTGGAGTCATGCAGGACCCGTTCTTCGACGAGGTATGTAGCTCTCGTGCGGCTTCTTATCACCAGCCTCTCTTGTCATCAATAACCCACTGATTCTCACACTCCACGTTGTCCTTTTCCCGTTCAAAATGCCTCAGGATAACGGAGAATTCGACGATTGTATGGGAACCCTCCTCCTGCTTCACCTCCACGTAATTCACGTCATAAACAACGCAATTCCGAGCTTCCTGCTGCTTCAGTAGCTACACCAAGAGGTCGATCTTCATTAAGGAGTCCTGCAGCTTCCACTAGTGTTGTTTCGCGCTCGTACACGCGTGATAGAACAGGGTCTATGGCCAGTACCACAACGGACTTGGCGGCCTCTGGGAAGGGGAAAAAGAAAGAAACCGAGGAGAAAAGGCAGCCAAGAGCTATTTGATGGCGTAAAATGGCAGACAGACGCTCAAGTGACCAAATGTGGTCTCTGTCGCTCGGATTTCTCACTCGTGAGACGCAAACACCACTGTAGACACTGTGGACGCGTCATTTGCGCAGATTGCTCGGTGTTTTTGTTTTTGAGCTCTCCCACAGGAAACATCGGGTGTGCTGTACTTGTAATAACCGATTGCTTGATGAACAAGAACAATTTGAGCGGGAAACGTTGGTTCCAGGCAGTAACGACACCACGTCGTCCAGATTGTTTGAGGATTCGAGCGAGGATGCTGGCGAGCGACAATTTGCTGCGACGTCAAATTCTGGTGATGCTCAACACAACCAGCTGCATGCAACGTTTGCAAATGCATTCGCATCGAAGCGTAATGGTGGCGATGATGAGAAAGCAAAAAGAAACAAGAGAAGAAGGAGCGCAAGGAACGAAGGAAAAAGGAGAAGCTAGACAGAAAGAGGAAAGAAGCATTGGGATCACCTGTAGCACAGACGCCTCGAGAAATTGTGAAGGTCGTGGAAGTAAAGCCGTCAGACAACGGTGCAGCACTGTTCAATGCCACCGACGATGCGTGGTTTACAGATGCACCTGATCAAAACACGAGGTCGCGCGCTAGTAGTGACGGTTATAGTGTGGAGGAGGGCGCTGAATCCAAAGGCACAGATTGGAGAGACCGCGTAAAAGACACGTACACAGTGGAATCTGCAAGTGGGCAACCGTCGGCGCTTGCTCCTATGACTGGCAGTATGCTGACTGCTGGGATCACAGGGAATGGCTATTTCTCTGATCAATTTCGTTACGATGTGGCTGGGCCAGGTCTCGGCCACGACGACGATTTTTCGGCTGCAATGCCTCGACCGAAACAGCAATCAGTTCCGACACCCTACCATGATCAACGTATGAGACCTAGTGAAAGAAAGTCAGTGCACGATGGGGATTCAGAGGGCAAAGACTCGTCTGAAATAAATTTTCAGCCGCGCCTTACGTTTAAGGATAGCCTGAAAGATTTACTTGGTGGAACAAATCGGCGAGAGTCAAGTGCGACAAAGGTGAAGAATACGAGGACCAACAAACCACGTGCTCAGGGCGATCAAAATATGACGCTTGATGAGCTGAATCCGTCATATTCGTCTGAGGACGAACCATACACACTTACGCCTGCTATGCCACGTCCAGCAACTACCCCCGTCAACCCCTCGTTTTATGACTATAACGCCGACAAGTTGGTTGTAGATGATTCGCCGGGTTTCTTTGAGGCAACTGTCGCGGGCAGGAAGTGCAAAGAAACATGAAGAACAACGACTCCAGCAAATGGTGAAAGACAGCACGTGGGTCAATAACTCGGCGCCCCCGCCCTCGGGGCTACAATCGGTTTTCCAGTGAGCAAGATTCTTACACTATGGTTGACCTCCCATCACACACGTCAAACTCTCCTGTGGGAAAGAAAGATGACGATGGTGCCAGAGGAGAGCCACGAGAAAGCGGAAAGGGTGGTTTTGCAGGTGCACTCAAGCGGTTCTTTGGGATGAAATCAAAACCCACGGGGAAGACGACGGCCCCGTCAAAACCAGTGGAGGTACAGTCGACAGTGGCTCCACCAGAAAATAATAAGAGTGAGCCGCATACGCCAGCTTTGAGTGGCAGCCGTCAGCTTAGCAACACCAACATGGTTGTTCCTCCATCGAGTGACACATATTCAGCGCGTCACACGATTGTAGACCATGGAACCAAAGTCGATGAACCCCCACCACAGGAGAACTTTCGATATACTGTGACCGGGTACACCGATATGAAAAGCTCGGCTGCCCATTTTGACCCGTTGGTACCTTCACAGATCGGTGGTTCACACGATAACTATGAGGTCCAACCAAAGATGCAGCAAAATAGCCTAAAACGTCGAGGCACATTCGATGGCTTGTTCGATTCCCCGAAAAACAATATCGCTGTCAACGGGGCAGACAGATACAGCACCACAAGTACAGGTGGATGGGATGCTCGTGTTGGTGACAACTCGAGCTTTGATCGGCCTTCAAACGGTGCTCGTACAGTCGGGGTGTCCCGATTTGATGAACGCAGATCTGTAGATGAAGATGATGGATTTATACTCGGGGCTGATCGAGTAAACAACTCCCGAGTTAAGTCGTTCAATGATTCAGTGGATGCCCGAAGGCCAAAGAGCCCTGCTGCTACGTCTGTACTATACGGCCGAAACGATGTAGCTCCATCGGCAGACTCTGGCTTTACCTGGAGCAGTGTACAGGCGGCTCCTGGATTTGGAACGGCTACGTTTGCTATACCAACAAGCCTTCAACCGCGCGCAATATACGACGATGATCGAGGCTCATCCTTTCGAAATGACACGGTTGCCACTCAACCTGCTTCCCTCGGTAATATCATGGACGACCTGAAGCGTGGTTCATTATCAAAAGAAACGCCAGGTAAAGAGTCAGTGGAGGATTTCTTTGCCGAGTTTGAAGAGCCCAATGACTATGTGTTTGACCCAACGACGGGTGGATACGTGGCGTCAAAAGCCCCGCCACGTGCCGCTGCACCTCCTCGACATACTGGTCGTTCAGAATCGACAGAGTTACAAACTCCACGTATGGTCCAAGAGAAGACTGGCTATATGAGCCGTGACCGCGATTATGGCGTTGGTGCTGAACCGGTTGCTATATCTACTGCTCGTGCTATTACACCTATGAAATTGAGCGATGAGGAGGAGGTTGGAGATGAAGTAGCTGATATTATTGTGGACAAGATTAGCTCTCTTGAAGGGAGTTAGCAGCGCTAAAGCAGTTGATTCGGAATCGAAAGGTAATGGGGATAATGGTCAAGTTCACAATCCAAGAGCTGGGTACAGTGCCGACGCAAGGCCCAGTACTCGTAAAGAGAGTATTTTCGACAACGATAGCAGTGACGAAGAGGGGACCAAGGCAACGTCTTCGACGGCTTGGCCAAAACAAAGCGAAACCAAACGGAGACCCCGTAGCAAGAAGCATTCCACAAAGAAACGAAAAGATTCGTTTGCTGGGCTGTTTGATGAAGACTCCGACAAAGAAACTCTGGGTGTTGCGACCAGCTACGAAGCCCTTTCCAGACAGGTGCCAAGACAAAAGGAGCCAGCGAAGAAGAAAATAGTGATGAAGATGCGGACCTTACTGCCAAACCTTTGAAGACACATGTTACCAAGCCGCGACGCCGATCAAGTCGCAAGAGCATTGATTTCATACCGGCTGGACCTGAATCAGGTAGCGAGCCAGAGTTTCCATCACTCAAGGGGCGTCGAGGCAAACTCTCGATCAAGCAAAAGAAGGGTGATGGCAACGCTGATGACGATGATATGGGTTTCAAACCTGAGTCAAAGAGCCTAACTAAGGCCCCGCCAGCAGCTAGCATAACTACACTCAAGAAATCTGCCCAAAAACAGATTTCAGTAGTAGAAGAAGAAGACCCGATTGACGCTTTGTTCGACTCGTCAAACGACCATGATGTCACCAAGCTATACGGTAGTGATGACGAGAATGTGCTGCCGACTTCTCCTATTGCACCAATCTCGAAGAACAAAAGCCTTCACGTTGGACAGCCCCCTGTATCGACGTTAAGCAGTGACGAGGAATCTGGACACCCATCCACGCCTTCTGTTAAAATGGAGTTCGCGGCAACCGCGAGCAGATGCTAGTACGTACTCACTTGGTTCACGTGTTTTGGACGATGGTGATGAAGATGATGGCTTTTCAATTAACTGGAAGAAAATGCGATCAACGAAGTTACGAAGGCGTGGGAGTCGAAGAAAATCGTCTATTCCATCTAACGTTGGCAGAGAAACCCCGGACGCTATCGACAAGACTAACGAGTTACTATCAGATCCCAGCTTGCTTAGCGCAAGTTCGGAGCTCAATGATGCATTAGGCAATGCCATTGACATTAAGGGCGAGGAAGACTCTGCTTCAACAAACTGGATGACAGTCAACGAAGTGGTCGGCAAGACTGTTAGTTTAGACCTGGTTTCTGACGGAGAATCAATACCCACATTGGACAGCGAAAACGCACGGGAACGATGTCGGACGGACCAAACATCGTCGAGGAAAAGAAGAGTGATGAGCAGGATGCCACTCCACTTACTACTGTGGGCACCAACTTGAAGATTGAAGAAGCCACTCTGCTAGAACACACCAGCGAGACAGTATTGGCTAGTGAGAGAGATTATCCTGTTGGGGAGCTACCAATACTGTCAGCGGATTCAGTGGAGACGCGACCTCACATCATGGAAACTGCTCCAAAGGAATCAAACCCGTCATTCGACATCTTTGACAAGTCTAGTGATATGGATTTTGTATCAATGGCCACACCAATGGAAGTGAAAACGCCTGCCTACGAGGAAGAGAGAGAGACAGCGGGAACGACTACGACGCAGGGGTTGAACAGGACGATGCTTCGGATGATGAGCCCTTTAGTTTTGAAATCAAAGCTTCCAAGAAACGTGTCACCGATCTTGATATGCCGACTAGCATTCCTAGAGCTATCTCTGTTCCAGATAACAGTGAGTCATCTCCTCCATCACCATCGTCTTCTGTTGATGATGACAATGTGGTGTTTGGCAAGTATGCGGTGTCTTCTGTGCCATTGTCACGTACTCCGTCAATTGACGGCAGTCTCGACGATCAAGAGGATGCATCGGTTGTTGCAAACACTGACACAGTCCTAGGGAAAATTGAATCCCAAGATTTTGACACAGATTGGCAGCGAATGCAAGAGAAAGAGAAGGAGCGAAAGAAGAAACTGCAGATCAAGCAGCGGCAGGCACAGCGAGACAAGATACTACGCAAGCAAACAGCGTCCTCTAAAACGCTTTCCGGGGATGCGACGACTCACAGCTCAAGTAAAAGTAAAGCCAAGAGTGGCAAAAGAAGAAGAAGGACCAGGGCGACACCGCTTCGTCCTCATCACACCACAAGAAGAGCGGTAGCTCGTCACGGAAGCTTACCGTTATCGTGAGAAGGGCGATTCGAGCCATACAGAACCTCCGCGTTCACTAACAGAACTCTGATAGAATTATAAGCAAAAAGAATGAACCGCATGATAATGAACCAAGAGCAACTTTACAATTTAGATACAGGTGTAGCAAGTTAATCATACCCAGTCTACATCGCCTGGATAGTGCTTACTCTATGGAATACTGCCGCTTACCACGGCGTGAACACAAAGCTTAGGCTTTCGTGCGTTTTAAAGGCTTTTGATGCATCGCAAGCAGCCATAGCCGATGAACGGCGGGAATTATATCCTCGACAGCGACTCGATCCGCAGGGTTGGCAGCCCAACCAGCCTCCAGGATCTCAGCACAGGCTTTCGGGATGGCTGGGACGAGAGGTGGTCTCTCACCATTTGCCACGGAACGATACACTTCGAGATGAGATTTGGACTCCCAGGGGCTGAGCGTAGGCACCATGATCTGCCAGAGTGTAATCATCAGGCTGTAGACGTCTACGGCTGCGTCGTAGCGCGCTGTTTTGCCGCCTATAATCATTTCTGGGGCCATATAGTCGACCGTACCAGCAATAGTCATGGTGCCATCTGTCCGTGGTCGCAACAAGTTGGCTTCGCCAAAATCTGCAAGCTTGACGATGAAGTCTTGACCCACCAAAAGTTGTCCGTCTTGATATCACGATGCAGTAGCGGTGGGGAAAAGCTGTGCAGATAGGCAACTGCGCGGCACGCATCCAACCAGGCCTTCAGTTTCGCAGCCATTGTCCAGATCTCGGGTGTTCACGCAATGTGGCATCCAGCGCGCCATACTCACAAAACTCGAATATAAGCGAGATTGAAGGTGGCACAACGCACAGCCCGAAAAACCGAACCACGTTCGGGTGCGATAACTGCACGTTGAGCGCTGTCTCCCGCGAGAAACGCTGCACTTCCTCATTTGTCACTTGTACATCCGTGTAGATCTTGAGTGCGATCGGCACCGGAGAGCTTCTACGCAATGTACCACGCATCACGATGGATGTAGCACCCTGTGCGATAATGCAATCCAAAGCCAGCGCGGAAAAGTCCACCACATTGTGCCGGTGCTCCTCGATCATTTGGTGCACGTCATATACAGACGTCCGCGTGGAAAAGTTGGTAATCATCCCGCGTTCTGACAGCAAGTTTACGTAGCGGCGCATTGTTCTTGAAGACGTTGTCATACCTGAACCACCGTCGTCGATGGCGAGCCAGTACCGCGTGTCAGCGCGCAGCGATAGCAAAATTCCTACAACAATCAAGGCATCCAGCCCGTACACAACGCACTGCACGATAGGCAACGTAGACTCCTTGTCTACCTGGGCGATCCCTATTATGGAGCTCGTAATGTTGGCTACCGATGAGATGACGGCAGCAACGAAGAAAAAGTCGAAGGTGGCGCGCGCATGGAAGCGGAACTTGGCCCAGAAGTAAAAGCCCAGCAACAAGGTGTGTATGGCCATGGAAATTCCTTCTGCGATGTCTTGGCCTGTTTCAAACAGCGTCATGTAGCACACCACGAACAGCACGCACACCGCCCCAGAGTACAATATTGCACGCAATACGGCTTCGTGGAGACGCTGCGCTGGATCATGAGCATAGGCAGCAACTGCAATATCCACACTGACGGTATCGTAGTCAGACTGCAGGGATACTTAGGGTGATCCACTATCGTCAGGGCAATATAACTGTCATCACCGTGGTTCGAGTACGCTTGGAAACTGACGAAGTACAGCACTAGGCCGATACCTGCCAGCGCAGCGATTGTGTACCAGATCGCTTCGTAACACGGCAACATGAAAGCCGAAGCTGCAAAAAACAAGCACACCTGTCAGTAAATCTCCATGCATAAAGCAGTATTTTGCATGTCAGAACGTACTCAAGTTCGAGCTGATGCTACAAGGAGCGCTACGCAGCACGCGCTTGCGGCTCCCGCCGCAGAGAATCCCAAGCCAGAGTGCCACAATCAACAGCACTAGGTTATTCATGGCTGGGATCGTGACCCCAGCAATATATGCCGTCGACGCAGAGTACACTTCCATGCTTCCTGGCACAGCACATCGTGCAACCATGTGTATGTCTTGAGGTGCTGCGTTTGCTAGCACAGCAGCAATTCCCACCGCCAACGGCACACTTAACACTGCCAACACCAATGTAACTTTCAGCGCAATTGAGTCCCAGTTGGGCATCATCCGCCTCCATAGTGAAGCTAGTCGCTGTTTCAACCTCCAATGTCGATATTGACACTTGCAGCATTGTCGGAAGCGTAGTGCCCACCTGGCACCACGTTCCACTGGTTCTAAAGGAGGATCCCGTCCATAAAGCTGTTGTGTGACCTGGTATTTTCACTGGGGTATAATCGCCGACCTGTTCTCCTTCTAAAGACACGTTCCTGCCTGACAAGTTGCTGCTGCTGGTGTTCCTCATTAATCCTTCACCTTTGGGACCTTGATGCTCCATCACCGAGTGCAAAATACCGGACCCTGCCTGCTGAAGTACTAGTCTGTGTCCTGCATCCTGCACCGCAGTCTGCTGTACGTCTGTATCGATGAGAATAGAGGCCTCTCTTGTGGGCACGATATTGGCTGGATTGGTGAAAACCCTGGCCCCCGTCATAGGGAACAGGTCGCTAATGGAGTCTAGACGCATCCTGTTGCCTCTCTCAGCTCTGCCTTCACTGTGTGCGGCTCCTCCATCGCTTAAAGCCGACGGAGTGGGCGGGTACAGACGACGTATCGAGTGTATGGACTGAACGGGTCGTCCTGGACCCACACAGGGCCGTAGAGTCCCGCCGTCGCTGTGAGTGCTGCGTAATAGATTTGGGGACAACTGATCGTCACTTTCCAAGAGCACGAAGCTCGAACGCGGCGACGGGGCCGCGCTAGCGCTGCGCCTTGGAGACGATGGCATGCTGTGGAGTTGATATTGGAGACTTTGAGAGTGAGAGACATATGTAAAGAGTACTGTGAACGTTCGGGGGATTGGAAACAGATGGTGCAACACAAGAAAGGGTGCGGACTTAAATGAGAGTGTGACACATCATCCCACACATTGGGAAAGCGAGGAATCGTTATCTTGATCTTTGTATGGGGTGTTTGACATGTGAACGCCCATCTTCAAACTGGCCATCAAATTTTGGTGATCAAAAGGATTTATCTGTCTACGATTCCAATTGTACTGCAGACTTTAGTCGCCGTGGTAATTTTAGTTCCTTTGGCCAATGCTAGTTCACCACCAGAAAAATGCTATGCACTTACCACTGCATGAAAAAAAAAAAAACACACACACACACCAACCGTCGGCTGTCGCACTAAAAGTCGCCTTCCTGGTTGTGGTCGTTGATGAGCATCACTAAATACGCCGTCGCCGTTTTCAGGAATGTGTTGAGGTTGTTTCTGAGCTCCGGGGTGAAAAAATTCGGGTCCACGCCCACTGGCGTTTCTGCCGCCTCGGACTGAGCATGCCGAGCAGGCGGCTGCAGTTGAGCCGCTAGAGTTGCTGCCCTCGCCGGCAGCAGGAATGGTAATGCATTGGCAGCAAGCGAAACTGGAGTGCTGCCCACCGAAGCAGTACTGACAGCGCTAGGCATCGCCTGTTGCTGATGGCTTGTCACGTTCCCTCCACCTGCAACCTGTACTGCTCCCGTTGCCAAGAAGTTACTCAGACTTGCCAACTTTAATCCAGTTGTCGGCGAATCTTCTGTTGAAACGAAAATAAAGACACAGTCAGCGGGGATTGCTGCATTTCGCTTGCTATTGGGATCGAAAAACGCACCTGTGATCAAGCTGCACAGCTCGATGTGCGGGAAGCCATTTTTCTCCTTAAACTGTACGAGTTGATTGAGAAATTCAGGACGCTCATCAATCAGTTGGTCCCAGTCATTTGCACTTTGTGGAGCTGTGTCGGGGTCTCCCGAGAATCCCGTCGCTTCCTTGAACGTGTCAAACTCCTGCATCAGTCGCGCAAACTTGGATTTGATTTGCTCTAAAATCACCAACATCCAAAACCAATCAGTTCATCCAATCTCTTTTTAAAAACAACTATCCCCACGTACCCTTGTCCAAGCTGGTGTTGCACTGCTTGTTCAGTTCTGCAATCACTTCGACCCACCCTCGTCCTCTAATCCCCTTATCCGAACGCACATCTGGGTCGTGTCTCGCTCTCAAATACAAAAACAACAGTAGCTTTTCATCTGCAGGTTTCCATGACGCTCTCTCTCGTTTGGCACCCTCCATTCTCGCTCTCTTGATCTCCAGCTCTGAGTCTTGTACTGACGGCGAGCGTTTCAAGCCTAATTTCCGCAGAAGGTTCTGGCACCAACGGCAGACTGGGGATGTCCTCCGAGTCTTCCTTGTCCCCAACGATGCGACTGCAGATGTCCGTATGGGCGAAGCCGTGGGCCTTGAACTGTTTCAATAGCGTAACGTTCCGGGGTTTCTCGCGCATCGCCTGCTCCCAGTCGCTGTCGTCTAGTCGCCCTCTGTGGCCGCCCACAGACTTGAACAGCTCGTATTCCTGCATGAGCCGGGCATACTTGGACTTGAGTTGGTCTGCAAAATACGCGTTTTCAGAACGTCATTTTGGCAGGTTGGAAAACGTGATTTTCAACAGTTGGTTATGTTTTACCTTTGTCAAAAGCGCGACTGCAGCGCCGATTGATCTCCGCCATGATGCTCGCCCAGCCACGAGCCTTGACACCGCGATCGGAGCGCACTTGCGGATCATTACGAGCCTGGCGGAAGAGCTCCAACAGCACCTGCTCCTCGGTTAACCCCCAGACAGCACGCTCACGCTTCCCGCTCATTTTTTTCGATCGATTTTTGTTTTCAAACGAGAAGCACGAAGCGACGGTTTGGCAACATACATTTATTCATATAAACGATTCGAATTTATAAATGTTACTTTTCTTTGTTTTTCTCCAAAAACAACATTTTCATGCTGCATCGCTGGCCGCACATCTTTCGCAGGAGGATTATGACGTTACCACTCGTCGATGCACATTGTCACTTGCACGATGAACGTCTTTGGTCCAGGAGCTTCCCATCGAATTGTCGACAGCTGGAAAGCGTGCTCTGTCGAGCCCGCAGTGTCAATTTGAGCCACGTCGTGTCTTGTGCCACACACGAGGACGACTGGCGAGTCTAGAGCAGCTACTGGAGCAGCAACAACATACTAATGGACTGCATATTATTCCTTCCTTCGGGGTGCATCCATGGTGGGCTCAAGATCTGCAACTTGATACCCCGGACGGGCTAACATCACTCCGTGATACGCTGGCGCGTCATCCATCCGCGAGTGTACGACTAGCGAATTTGATTAATTTTGATTAAGCTCATCTCCCTCATGTTAAAGTTGACTTAACCTCGTTGTACTTTTTGTTTTGCTGTAATATTTGCTGTGATATATAGGTTGGGGAGATTGGCTTATGCAAGAGCGCTCGAGGAAGACAAGTGCCCCTGGATGTGCAGGTGGCGGTGTTCCGGACACAACTGGAACTTGCAGCGGAATTGCAGCGGACTTGTGTGGTGCATTGCGTGGGGTATTATGGGAAGTTGATGGAGATTCTTCAAGGCGAAGTGCGTGCAGGTAAGCTCTTGCCCCCATCGATTGTGATGCACTCGTACAGCGGTCCGCCAGAGATGATTCGGCCGTTCCTGGCGCTATGCGGGACGAAGGTCTTTTCTCGCTCAACGCTAAGCAGGTAACAGACCCGCGGATGCAGAAGGCCGTAGCTTGTTGCTCAGCGTTACCACTGCAAGCGTTGTTGCTTGAAACCGATGCACCTGACCAAGCCCCTTCTGTTGAGCAAGTGGAGAAAGTGTTTGATGATGAGATGCAGAAAAACGGTGGCACGCCGCTACTGCTGCAAGCGGGAACCCCAGGCATAAATGAACCTGCAATGGTACACCTCGCGCTGCTAAGTGCGGCACAGATCCGAGATGTTTCGAGTGATGAGCTGGCTATTGCAGTGTTTCAAAACTTCACAGCTGCCTTCGGTCTTGTCGAACGTTGATCTGAAAACAATAGAGTTGTATTTTGCCAGGGTTATACAATCCCACATAACCAAGAAAAACTGGAGTCTTCTTGGCACTGCTCCTCCATCTTCTTGTTTGTTTAAATTGCAGCGTAATCCATGTCGCTGTACAAGAGCGACTGCAGCATCGGGTTGATCTCATCCTCTGTGTATCATGCATTCATAGAATGAGAAGCGCAGTGAGTATGGCTCGCGGGTAATTATCTTTGAGAATTATGCATAATCAAAATATCGTACCTTCTTCAAATTGATCCAACGCAGCACGGGTCTTCAGCTTGGCAACGACCAGCACGACAATTGTAGCACCACTAACGAGGAGAGCTGTAGCTTCCACAGCAACCAAAGCGCCCCCGTAGGGCAACCCAATAGGGCACCCTTCGCGTGAGAATTGGTTTCTAATGATGCAGTTGATGAGGTTTCTGCTGGTTTCAGCTCTCGCGGTACTGTTTCCTCTGGTGGTGATATCATCGCGCTTTCTAGCACGGCAGGTGACACGCTTTCGTCAAAAGCTGTGTCGAGTTCTCGGTTGGGCCGCTCTCAAAGGCTTCTGCAAGCTGAATCGCATCGATGTCGGCCTCCCCATTACTAGCAAGCAGGTGCGCTGTCGCAACACCTAACAGCAGACCAGTCACCAATGCTGTGACCGCCCTAGGCATATTCCGCGTCCGTCGATGGCGACGCATATATTGTATAATCTAGGTTGTACTGCTTCCTCTGCTTTCTGGGCCAGCGAAGTCCAAGCATTCAAAAGTCGCATGTAGCGATTGAACGGACACCGTGCAAGATCGCGGTGGATCGCAAATCCCAGTCGCGACTCTTCAATGTGAGACCGCTTGAGCCGAAAGACGTCACGCTATATCATATCTTGATAGTCACCATATACTTTTTGTAGCTAGTCCGTCGTAGCGTCTACTGCTTCTTGCGCTTTCACATTCAAGTTCATGGTTGGAGGAAGAAGTTGTGGTGGCGATCTGACAAGCACAAAACAGTGGGTTAGGAAGTATCAAAAAGAAGTTTGAAGAGTTTGTCTACCTATAGTCTATCGCTTGACATGTCGGGTCGTGGCATTTCTGGTAGAACACCCGCTGTTCAATATCCACAATGAACATAACATTATTGCTTTTGTGTGGCCTCCGAACGTTCGCACACCAGCGATTCCGAGCCATGTGGTAAATGAACATCCATGGATATGGAGGCATCGCTTCTTGAGTGTCTTCAGGATGGTCTTGACCATTTTCTTGGCCCGTAGTACCGTTAATGCTGCGCCGTTACTAGACATCAGCATTTGGATGGCGCGAATCTCACCTTGAACACCACCTATGGTAGCCTGGGAGCGGATAAAGGCGTCTAATGCTGGATAAACAGATCTTCTGCATTCTACCGATGAGGAAGTGAGATTCTTGGAGCTTGATGCGGCGCTTGTAAAACTCCGACAGCGTCCTGCCGCAGTTGAGGACAGCTTGCAGTGGAGGAGACGACACGGCTTCATCTGCTGGTGTATCTGGAAGGCTTCAAGAGAAGGATATGGACACACCAAGGTGTTAATAAATAGGTCTTGATCGAGATCGAGCGACACAGAAGGCGAAGCGTTCAGCGGGCGTAACACGGCCTCTTTCTTGTACTTGGACGAGCCCATGACGCGAAACATGCGGTTTCTGGTATACACTCCAGTGTCGATAAAGAGTTGTTTCTTATCAATGGGGTCTTCTATGCTCATCATGTTGACAAGAAACGTGTCTTCTTCTTCATCGTTTACTACGAGGTCGCTGATAAATTCGCGAACGAACTGCCATATAAGAAGAAAGAGTGTCAGTCAACACGAGACGATAAATGCAGACTGGACGATCAAAAACATACTGCGCCGGCATGAATGTTGTCCGCGAAGAGATCGCCATGAGGAAAGTGGAACTATGCAGGCAAGTTAAACGTTGTTAGTTGTGCAGACTTCCAACAAATTCAGTCAAAACAATACAATGCGAGAGCTCTGCATCACCGTACAATGAGATGGCGGCTGAATTTGGCAGGAGTCGACGAGTCCAGTTGGTAAATATCTTGATGGCGCACGTAAATCCCATACCTTCGCTGCGACCAAAGCGTCAGTGATCAAATTTGCACACAAACAAGCTGGCGATTTCAGGGGACTCACATAGAGTTGTAACTGGAGTAACGATATGAGTCGAGACACAAGTCCGTCGCCATCTACATGCAGATTGATGCTGCGTTTAAATTCCAGGTCGAAATAGAGTCTGCAGGGCACACCCTCTCTGATGATCTCGTAGACATGACGCTGATCTGCGCGAGTCTTCCTATAGTTCTTCCAAAACTCGGAGAAGCTCGTCACCAGGAAGCGGCGCTTGCCGTCACCAACACTTTCAAAAGAAAACACTCGAGGCACGAGGTCGGTATCGCACCCGAGTTTTTGCGCTGGCTCACAGGTAGATTGCAGCCGGAGTCGGAGCGTAGTAACTTGATCAGCAAACTCAAAAGCTTCTTGTTGTCGAGGGAACGAGGACGAAATGGCCGCTGTGCCTTCAAGCTGGCACATGAGCGAATGCGAGACTCGGAACTGCAACTTCTCATAGAACGCTCTCCAGCCATCCGACGCACGAGCTGAGATGGGATTACCTCCTGAACCGTAGAACGCTTCAGCCGACAGCGTCTTCCTACGCTTGACCATCTCACCGATCCCAGTTCCAACTCTTCGAAGACTCATCGATCGCTTAGCAAGACAATCTTTTGCAGAGTTCGACAAAGATACCTCAGGAAAAGCAGCATGTAAGGCGCTCAGAAAATCTTCCACCACTTCTGTGTCAAAGAATATATCACTTCGATCGCTTTGTTGGAGCTTTAATCCATCCGATTCAGATTGCACCGCTACCCGCCGCACTCGCCCGAAGAAATATCCTTGTTGCCACTTGTCATCCACGTCCAGTACCACCAAAACACTCGAAACAAACGGCGATGGACTACCAAAAGCATGTATCAACCGTAGCAATAATCTCAAAACATGCTTTAAACAGATAAAATACTACCAACTATCCGTACCTGTATATGGAAAAGCAGAGAGAGCTTCACTGGACAGTAAAGACTTCGAAAAGGCTTCACAGTGTCTTTAGCCTTCAGCTTATGCGTGAGATAGAGACCCTGCTGTTTAGAGCTCTGTACGCAGTTAGATTCTATGCTGTTCTGAGTGTTTAACCAGATCTGAAGAGCACAGGGGACCACATCCAGTTCATGCTGCTCGGCATCTTCAATAGTGTGCAGGGCGTCCCCAAGGGCCCTGTCCAGACACGACACACCTCACTCTTGTACGCTGTCATTAATACCTAACTGGTGACTGTACTCTGATTGGTCTAAGGGACGCGAAAGCGAGATGGATACATTTGTGATACGTCCGTCCATCGACTAGGATACTCTCCACCTCTTCACTATGGAGGCGATTGTGCTGGACAATGGCTCTGGATGCTTAAAGGCAGGCTTCTCGGGTGAAGATACGCCGAGGACGACCTTCCCAGCATGCACGGGTCGTGTGAAAAATCCCGAATGGTTTGCGTCGCAGGCTCCGAACTGGAAGGCGGAACTGCGAGATCGCGATATGTTCGTGGGCACTGAGTGCCAATTGTATCGAGACTTCTTGGAGCTGTCTAATCCGTTGAACCGCGGGGTTGTGGAGGACTGGGAAGCGCTGGAACGCATGTGGGAGTTTGTATTCACACAGGAGATGAAGGTGGACCCGGAGACCGCGGCACTACCGATACTCTGCATCAGCTCTCCAGCTGGATCAAGAAGCAGCAAGAACGTATGGCTCAGATCATGTTCGAGTCGCAGAAGGTGTGTGGCTTCTACTTCATGCAGCAGTGTGTGCTTTCGTTGTTTGCGTCGGGACGTACACGCGGACTGGTGGTGGAAGTAGGACACGGCTCGAGTCACGCTATCCCTATCTTCGAAGGATACGCACTGCCTCACGCGGCATTACACTACAACGCCGGCGGTATGGACATCAGCCAACGGCTGCATCTGCTCCTGTCCAAGCGCGGAGTGTCCTTCCACTCTTTCCCGCTGCACACGATTGACGAGATCAAGGAAGCTACCTGCTCATTGGGGAGCGGCACCAACCAAGTAGTCGGCCAGAACCAGAGCGATGAGACTAACAAACCGTTTGAGTTACCCGATGGTACAATCCTCCAAGTGGATCGACAGACACAAACGGCACCTGCCGAGGTGTTGTTCAAGCCGCAAGAATTGGGAGATGAACACCCTCTTCGTCCTGAAAAAGGACTTCACGAGTGCGCAGCTGCAAGTATCGCTATGTGCGACAAGGACCTGCAAAGTGACTTGCTCAACGCCGTGGTTCTTGCCGGGGGCACTACAATGCTCCCTGGTTTCTCGAAACGCTTCCAAGACGAACTTAACGCTGTTCTGCAACACACTGGCAGTAGCAACACCGCCAACGTCATCCCCGACCCTGTGGTACGTGAACGAGGCTACAACTCCCAGCGGAAGATTGCAGCGTGGGTTGGTGGCTCCATGTTTGCCTCTCTAGACACCTTTCATGACATCCACATCACCAAACAAGAATGGGAAGAATATCACGAAGCCATCCTGGACCGCAAATGCTTTTGAAAAGCGCTAAAACGCATAACAAAAGTTCCTATATAACTCAGAAAACAATGAGAACTGCGCGTGTATTTGCTTTTCAAGAGCAGGAGGCAGCATCCAGCTCTGAAAAAAAAGTTATAGCAATACAGAGAAACGTGGAACGACAACTGGAGCAATTGAAGCGGGTGAGCTTAACGCGAAAGCCGCCTTGTGGTGGTCGAAAACCTGCTTTTTAACAGCCACAAGGTTGGCGCATGGCATACTGCATGAAGTGTAGCAGCAGCATGAACATCACCACCATGTTAAGGTTCCAGTCTGTAACGTTAACGACAATAGAGTCAGGTTGTGAATTGTGTAAAAAAACTTTCATGGTACAGGGTTACGTACCTCCGAAGATGTCGTGCTCGGGCTGCTGCTGCGCGTCCGCAGCCTGTTGACTGTTGGGGTCGGCGGCTTGGGCAGCATGGTTACGCCGCTGAGAGCCCGACACGGAGCACGAGGGTGGCTGGGCAGCGTTCTCCATTGCGATAGACTGGCGAAGGATGGAGGCTGAGGAGTCGGGAACCAGATGGTAAACTTCATTCTGGTCGTACTTAAAGAGATTAAACAGTAAGATATTGAAGTTGTGGCACACGTCACAGGAATCGCTTCAAAGGCTCTCGTCAGCGCAGTACAATATCCCTAAAGCACCCACATACTTCTTCCCGTGTGTGCCATGGAAACCGCAGATGTTGTGGCCAGTAGGACACTTCAAGGGGGGTCTAATGGAACCGCCCTCACCGCCAAACCACGGACTTACACGCAGCGTTGTAGTTAATCGCACGACGTCCACCCAAAAACCACTTGACATTTCAACCTTCACGATCTTCTCGCCAGGAAAGAGCTCAAACACGTGATCGTTATAGTTGTAAGCCTCGGGGTTCGTACAGTTAGCAGCTACCTCCTCGGGTGATAACACGCGAAATGGGGCCTCGACGTATTCTCCACAACGGATTACCACAGCTCCCATTGTGTCCGGCATCAAGACGAACCGAGTGTTGGGACCATGTTCATATGCTTCTCCCACTGCCTTCAGGAACTTGATAGAGTTACCAGCTCTAGGAAGTGGTTTCGGCCAATTGCAGTGAGGTTTTGGTGACGAGGACAGTGGCAGACATTTCACTCCAAGCGTCCTCACGTGCTGACCACTTTTTGAACCGAAGAATGTAGCTACTCGCCATCCGTCAGAGCTCTGAAGCATGTGCTTCTGGCCACCAGTCCCGCCGTACCAGCGAGACGAACGCAAGTTGGTATGGAGTTGAATCCCTTCGATCCATGTGGAGGCACACACATCGACACGCGTGATGTGCTCCCCGTCCACCAGTACAAACCAGTGTCTCTTGCCTTCGGAACGGACTTCGTTATCGTTTTCCATTTCAGACAGCTCTGCGCGTGACAGAGTCCAGAATTCGTCCAACAATGTGTCGGCGTCCAAAGCTATAGCACGAAGCTCCTCCTCAGGCTTAAGATTTCGAGAAGTAGGGATTTCTTCGAGCACTTCCTGGTTGTCCTCACCTTGGCTCGTTCCGACAGGTCCGTACATCCGCACCGAGTCGGGGCTCCAGATCCACGGAGAAGCGCACAGTTTTTGGGATGAAGTGCTGTCCCAACGTGGGCCACCATGGTCTTTAACCTCATGTAGGGCAAGGTGGTTCAACTTCAGCCAACCTTGTGAGTTGACATCGTCAAATGTCGGGAGCTCGACATGTGGTTTTACCTCGTAAACGCACAATAGTTGGTTCATGTGGGCGATACCTTTTCGAGCAATGCTCGTATCAAGCGAGTGTCCAAATACCTGCAGAGCCTCACCGATATCCGAGGCGAAGTTACCCTTGAATGTTCCTCCGTCCATTTGGGTGCTGTTTAGACAGCAGGCCGTGACTTCACCGAGGTGGGAGGGCCATGAATGCAGCCCTCGAGCGTTAAAGAAGCCCAGCCCCTCACTGCCATCGCCGTCTTCAGTACAGTGATCCTCCGCGGTGAAATGTACGCCATCGACCACTACAATGTGCTTGAACTCAATTCCAGCAGGGCCATTCAGCCCAGTTGATTCAATTCCATGTGGTACCATCTCGGACCGATCCTCTTCTTGACCAGAAGACATTGTCATAGAGCGGGAATGGAACAACGTCACTTCTGGGAGCCCGTCGGTTGCGAACTGTAGAGCAAACGTGCGTCGGGGCAACCCCGCAACATCCAGCATCTCAGCCACAGCCATTTGGAGCACCAACGCGTTGAAGCGAATCTTCTGAATGGCTGCAGTTTGCAAGGCTTCGGCATCCGGCGACATATCTAAGCCCTCATCTGTAGACTTTGAATGCCTTAGATAATGAAATTTGACCATGTATGGCGTGGCACACGGTGGCGCATATTCAACGCGGAAGACTCGTCCACAAACACCAGTGATATGCAAGTTGATGGCGAACCTCCCGGTCTCGGCAGAAGCACAAACGCCTTGAATCGACCACTTGACGTCGCCACTGGCCAGCAGGACAAATCCTCTCTATCCAAATGAGCGTTCAAAAGATGTCCTGTTGGCTGTCTTGCAACCCGTCACAGTTCCTTCCAGCAGCACAAGAGGATGTGGGACCACCTCGTCCTCCTGTAAATTCTTCACTTCGATAGTGCAGTTCTTGGTGGGCTTGGAGAAGCAGGATGCGAACAACGCGGTCCACACTTGGCGAACGCAGGAGCTACGGTGGGTGTCATCGTTGGTATCCTTGTGCTGTATGTACATGTTGCAAACCTCGCACTTGTTGGACTGGTCCCTGGGACTTCAGTATCGACCAGTACAGTGCGATGCACATTGTGTGTAGCAGGACTGCACCCAATAGTATACTGGGTACAGTCCACAATAGTAGGACTCGTGGTTGTGATATGTAAGTCGGCACCTTCAAGTCACTACGTACACCCGACGAATGTCCATTGCAGAATACACCCTCAGATTGACAAGAGAACAGCAGCACTTCACTATGGGATCGGTGGCATGGGCACTATGGATCGACGCCGAAGTGGATGGCCAAAATCGCTGGCACTCAGCAAACGCTGGGCGGACACGATCAAACTGTGCCTTGGGTGACCACCTGGTGGGCGAGCTGATGCACGTGGCGCATTCCACCGACATCGGCACGACCGACACGACCATCGCCCGATGTGCTTCAGCCCTGAGAAATCGCCTCGCAAGTTATGAGAAAGAGTCTCGCCTTCTCATGAAGTTGGCGCGCCACGGTGAAGTTGTGTTGGTGTTGCAACGCGCGGTGGAGGCAGCTCTGGGAATCCTCAATCTCCTCGATACCCCTTCGAGAGACTCCTGGTACCAGCATTTGCACCACGAACGTGACGAGCAGATGAAATTATATGAGAAGTTGCTCACAGACGACAGGAAACTGGTGGCCGAGACAGGCAATGAGGACCAGCAACTCGAGATATTGACAGTCTTGAAGCACAGCTTCGACCAGGACGGCGATCTGCTGACTCAGCGGGAATTGGACGTAACGTCGGTTGTGCACGACTCTGTGGCTCGTCGGGCAAATGTGATCGCAGTGACGTCCCCGAAATGGCTCAGTACGTTTGAATTCGAGTGGTCTTTCTCGGAGATGACACCCCTTGACGACGAAGAGGAGTGTATTCGGGAGACGAGCATTTGGGCAGAACTAAATCACCCGAACATACTCAAGATCTACGGTGCATGCCATGTTGGGGAACATGGTATTTTGCACGAGGCAAATTTTTTGGATGTTCACCCGTACTGGCGGGAATTCCTTGGTTGTGCACGTGGTCTTCGTTACATGCATGACCGTGGGTTTGTGCATCGCTTCTTTTCCAGGGGCAACCTTCGCTCGTCCAAAAGTGAAGGTGGAGATGGAGTCCTCCTTGGCTTTGGACTGGTGCCGCTCAGTGAGGCTATTCGGTATGGGATCCAGTACAATACATGGGTGGAGCGGCAAGGCGACGATATTCACCCGTCAGTGGCCTCCGATGTCTTGGCCTTCGGACATCATATCTTTGAGAGTTTGTTGTTCTGGATGGATGGTTACGATGACGATGATGATGATAATGAAGCCGCCATGTTAGCACCATCGATGACTGGGCGTCTTCCTGATACGACCCGAGTTTTTGGATGAAGACGGATGGAGATTGTTGGTGGGCATGTGCGCCGATAACGCCGCTGAAAGAACCAACATGACAGACGTCATAAGACAGATCGAGGTGTTGGCTAGCCAAGAGGAGGGCGGTGAGGACAATAAAAATCGCAAGCAAAATCAGAGGCGGACATGACTGCAACAATGGAAGATGCAAGCGCGTACGAAATCCAATCACTGGGGCTAACACTACAAGGGACGCTCGACGAAGTCAAAGAGTTATGCGCAGATCTTCCAGAATTCAGCGATGTGAACGATCCAGTCTACGCTCGACTATTGGATGTGTATAAACAGCTTCAAAATGCTCAAACCGCCGTGCCTGTGTCGTTGGTGGAAAACTTCAGCGTCATCCTGCTGCGCTTTTATGGCATACTTGACAAGCGCACATACCCTAGCGAAAGTATCGTTGCTAGTGTGTGTGCTGCTCGCACAGTTGCAGGGAAGAATTTTAGTATTCACCACGACATCGACCAGTTGATATTCGCTTCGCCGCTGCTTGGGAATGGCGCCAGAGCCCATCGTTGGGAACCTATATGGAACCAGGCGCGGGACAACCAACGCAAGATCTTAGCAGCACATTTGGAAGACCCGTCATCGTTTCTGGGCCAAGTGGAGGAGGAATCGAACCGCGGGGAGGCACTAGCGCTGCTGCAGTTTGAAGCCCACAATCACTTTGGCACTCGCTCCGCCCCAAGCGTACTGGCAGCGCAATATAACGTAACTGAAGCAGTCGAGGAAGACAGCCTCCCTGCTTGGTTCATTCCGCCATACCAAGTGAACTTAGGCAACCACGCTGCAGACGGGTCTTTTGGTGCAGTTTACTACGGGCAATGGCTTGACACGGATGTGATGGTGAAGCAAGTCACAACAGACCAACTGGATCGTGCAAATCGGTTGCAGTTCCGGCATGAAGCAAACTTGTGGTTTGGGCTAAACCACGTGAACTTGGTCAAGTTGTACGGTGCTTGCCACGAAGGTCGACCATTTTCGTTTGCGAGAAGGCAAGCGAGGGGACAATCGGGTCGTTCTTGAAGGGAAAAGGCCGATGGGAGATCTGGGATTCAATTCGAGATGCAGCCCGAGGACTGAAACATCTTCACGAACACAGCATAGTGCACGGCGATCTCAAGGGTAATAATATCCTCGTTTGCGACGACGGTCTCGTAAAGCTGGCAGATTTTGGCTTGAGCTCGATTGCCAATCGTGCAGGCGTTGTTATCGGCGGTATTGAGGGAGCCCTCGGCGCGTTCCGATGGAAAGCTCCTGAGTGCATATTAGGTGCCCGACCGACTTTTGCTTCGGATATTTTTTCGTTCGGCATGTGCATTATTGAGATCATCACGGGGCCTTCCCATGGGGGAAGGACATGTCCGACCCAGCTGTGAAATTTAATGTGGCGGAGAAGAAGATGATTCCGCCGCGCCCCAAAGTTTCAATGACACCGAGTGGGAGCTGGTGACTCGCATGTGCAAGTTCGACCCCCAACATCGGATTAATGCGGGCGCAGTCGTCAGTTTTGTTGACAACATGTAGGCGCACAACTCCAGGACGTGGACGATGACCGCATTGGTATTCCAGATGCGGTAGTCGTTGGGCATCAAACACCCCTGTGGACCCCCACCCACCCCCGGTAGGTGATATGGTAGAATAAATGTAGAAGTTCGGATGTCTTGTGTGGTCGGACTGGATCGGTATAGCCGTATTAATATTCATTTTACTTGTCGTGGCAATAGTCGTTGCTTCTGAAACCCTGGCCAGGTCCACAGTATCCATCTTGATAGTGCCTTAGGCCAATCCGCCTTGTAGATTACATGAATATCTGAGTCAAAATGGATACAAGAATGCTTTATTATGAAAGGCACCGAGGATGTCCACATTTCTTTTTGTGGAAAATATAGAATTCAATGAGAGCTCTGGTCGCAATGCCTATTTCCGTCTTCGATCCAAGGGCTTCACACTTGCTCAAATCTGTAATGGATCTGGTCATCCCATTACATGGGGAGGAACTTCTGTTGAAATGGAGAAATGCCAAGGATCATTGTTCCCAACAACAAAGAGAGTCGGCACCGTCTACTGTTTGACTATCACGATAGTGCCCCAGGAGGTCATCTCGGACGGGAGAAGACTTCCTTGAGTCTCTCTCGGGACTATTATTGGCCACATATGTACAAATGGGTGCGCAAGTACGTCCGTACTTGTGAGGTGTACCAGCGTATGAAGCCTTCAATTTCAACTCAGGCTCTACTTCGGTCACTACCTGTCCTAACGACAGTTGGAAATCTGTGAGCATGAATTTTGTGTTCAGACTTCCTACTGACTCGCAAAATCGAAACGGCATTTGTGGTGAAGTGCTTTCCCAGATCAGGGTACCGAAAAATACCTTGATCTTGGACCACTCAGCTCAGACTTCTGGACTGGGTGAGACGTGTGTGTACTCACCTGCGATCCCTTTTCTTGGTTCTTGACTAAGGCTACGCTGTGGGCTCAGACGTATGTCTGCCACACCAGCTGCCTCCGATCTCAGAGTTTCCGGAAGTCCCAGGCCTAGCTCGGCCCTTCCCTGACAGGCCTTGATCTGCGCGTGTTTCGTCCGAAATACCCGGTCGACTATTCAAGTATGGAGAAGCGCCCTCGCAAAATTTTGCGAGTTCAGGCCCCACACAAGTCCGTCGTGGTCGGTTCGTTGACTACGGCGGATTTTCTCCGGTACTTGAGTAGCGTATCTCTGGGTAGAGTGTAGTTCAAGCGTTAACTTGAACCTTGAAGCGTGCTAACGCAGCACGGATTACGCCTCGGCCTGCGTCCTCTTCTCTCCAACATTCCATTCGCTTGTGCGGTGACGTACCTCTCCTTTCTCTTGGTCGTGGTGGCATTATCGGGGCCGGCGTGTCCTAGGTTATGCATGGCGTTATCGGGGCGACTCAACTTAGGCGGCGCAGGGCTGTCTTTGAAGCACGAGGCAAGACTGACTTGTGTGCAACGAAAAAATTCTGGACTGAGCCTTACACTATCCTATCGAAGCTTCTCTCCCTAGTTACCTCCTTGAAGCTCTGTGAGCCTTCCGTAATCTGTCCTATCCTTACCTTGTCGTGTGTCTCATCTCCGCTGATATCAACAGTCGGATCGAGTTTCCAGATCGGAGTCACTAAACTCCAGATCGGGGTCACTAGATCGGGGTATCCCGATTGGGGTGTGGACGGTCTCGTATCAGGTTTGATTCCTGTCGCAGACCATCATTCTGTGGAACCTTTCTGGATTACTTCCGTCACTCGTTTCCTGTCGATCTTGGCCGCCAGACCGTTCTGAGTGGCATCCGACGTGGGCGCGTCTTTCCGTTGACGGTCACCTCACCACACAAGCACACCACAACACCAATCTCAGCTCTCTTTTTATAGACCTTGGTCCTAGGTCTCTCAGCCTCTTCTCTTCTCCTTACAACTCCGGTTCAGAGTCGTGACAACCCCTTCTTTCCCAGTCGGCCTGGGTCTGGGCCGAGATAACCTTATTTCTTAGGGCCTAGGTCAAGGCCTGTACCAGCTTCTCTTCGGGTCAAGCAACGACCCGGAAAGGAGTTGGCGAATCGGTTTGAGCCAGTCCGAATCCAAAGCACTCACACACACTCTGGGACTACCCGCGTACCACACCTAATTTAAGGCGGACACTAGTGATCATTCAATACACTGGGAGACAATCAGTCACTCCCGGCACACTATGCAATTACCCTGCCTAAGCCTCAGAGGAGATCACTTTCTCCCCGAAATATGAAATATACACAGCTATTTGTCGTCAATGTAAGCAAGCTAGTCTCTTAACGAAAAATAGTTCCGGTAAAAGCTAGGGTATGCCCTCGGTGCGGAAAGGGCTCGCAACATTTGCATGTGGGGAAACATCAGTGGTCCATCCACTGTGAGTGTCTGTCTTTGCTGGAGCTGGAGCCTGGGTGGGGCCCAAGACTGTTATTTTCGCTATAAGGCCGCTGGTGATCAAGTCTGTCTTCGCAGTTAGTTAGGTGTCACAGCGGCAGTATGAGGATAGCACTTTATTTGCTTGTTTTCAACCAATCAGATTAGGTTTCCAAACTATTGCAGGATGAATTTTACATTTTCTCAAGTCAATCGAATGTGAAGTAAAGCAGTAACCGTAGTTTAAAACATTTCATACTACATTTTCAATTTAGAAATAATTTGCTGGTTAGAAATGTTCCTATAAATCGGTTACTTATCAAGGTTACACTTCCAACAGTAATGGAATTGAGCTCGGCAGCGTCCGAGTCGGCGCTTGGCAAGCGCACGGGCGGCCTGTGCACCCTGTATGGGCGCATTTCCATCGTGGTGAGAAGCGTAACCGTTACCACTATCACGCGTACTGCTCGTACTGCTTGGCTCGCCATGGTACAGACCAGGTACCGCCCACTCGTGGGTGTCCTCCGATATGTTGCGTCACTTGGAGAGTTGTCCTAATTGTCCTCGTAAAGTGGTGGAGACAATGAAGGACCTTTGTGGACGTCGAGAGAGGAATGCACAGGCGAAGAAACAGGCCAACCGTATTAAATATGGCATATACAACAGACTGGAGACATCAGTGGACGATGATCAAGTGTTGCTACTGGAGGCAGCAACGACTGCTGCCTCTTCTGTCACGGTGGACGTCTCAGTAGCTGGGACATCATCAGAGATAGACTTACAAGTGGACAGTGAAGCAATAGCCAAGAGGGCGACGGCTGAAGCTCTGGTGGACGAGAGACCAGTGGAGACCATCCCACGACTATCTCGAGCTGTTGCAATCAGTGACGGAGCCAAGAGGGTGACGACCAAGAGACAGAGTACAGGTCGTAATATAGGAGACACAACAGGCTTCTTGACGCTACCAGTGAAACAAGTTCGTACGGAGAGTGATGGTGCAGGGAGGACAGAAGAGAACACATTGACCAAGTGGCAGATGGGGCTCCTACAGACCGCGGTGGTGGCTGGAATCCCGCTGTCAGCATTTCAGAAGAGTGAGTTCCAGGAGCTACTTCGTGTCCTTTGTCCAGTGCAGATTGACAATGATGCGGTGATTAGCGCTGTTGGGAGCCAGGCGTTCGTTGAAGAGACTGCTGCCAAGCTGACGCGTAGCCAACTGGACCGTGTGAAGGAAGGGATGACCAACTCCACCATCAAGAGTGGCCTCACGCTCAGCATATCTTGCTGGCAAACGCGGGATCTGCAGCAGTTGGTGGCCTTCTCGCTTGTGAACTCGAACGGTGATGCTGCGTGTGTGCGTGTGGAGGATATAGGCGGCCATGTCCAGCAGCAACACTCCGCGGGAGACGACGATGATGAATCACCAATGGCATTGTTGCTTCCCTCACGAATGCTATCGCGGATGTACTGTTGGAACTGAGTGAGAAGAACATCCACGTCATGGGTATTGTAGCGGACTCGGCTGTAGCGCTGAGCGCTGCGAAGGGTGTGTCGCAGTCCGCAATGGCGGCCTTTGATGGTTGTTCCATGCTTCTCGGCGTTGTTGGCATCACTGGCAGGCAGCGTTCTGACCCACGAAACATTTCGTGTTGCAGTGGGTCAACTTGTGGAACTGGCTGCGTACTTCTCTAATTCGCGCTTGCAAGCAGCACTATGCGCCATATCCGGTGAGGACGATGCGCGCATCCCGCTGCCGACAAAGGAGCATTGGTTCTCGTTTGTGCCATGCCTTACGAAGACACTCCACTACAGCGGTGCCATCACAGCTATGTGTTCGAGTCAAGAAGAGGGAGGCTCTCCTTTAGCACCGTTGGCTCTCCGTAAACTTACCCTCAGTAACAATGGCCAAATCTGGAAAACATTTCGAGAGCTGGACCTACTGTTGGCACCACTGCGAGAAGCCTACAGCCTCGTGTTTCAGGCGAAACTGAAGCTGGATGAGGTCAATAGTGCAGATGACAGCGAGGAATTCACGACAGCCGTACACGGGGGACTTACGCTTGCCCATATCATGTACCAACTTGGTCGCATGAGCCAGCAGTATGTTGCACTCGCAGAATCTGCTGAAATCAACTCGGTGTCGACTAGTAGCAATTCGGGCACAAGTGTCGTGGCACACAGACTACACGAGCTCCTGGACTTCATATGGCAACGCTATGATCTGCCAGCAATGGTGCTAGCGTTTGTGTTCGATTTCCATTTGGATACAGGGAGGCTTGATATGAGCAATAGTGCACTCCAGTGGAAAGCTGTTGCCGCATACTTTGAGCTGTACTTCCAGCGCTGGTTCTGTCAACCACAGGAGCACTTGAGCCACCCAGCCAGCGATTCTACGCTAGTGGCACCACTTTCCAGCAGAAAAGTCGAAGAGATCCTAAACACTTACCAGCTCCGGCAATTCCCATTTGATTCCGCTACAACGAACGACTACACGGATGTGTCATCTTTCTACTCGTTCGTGTCGGACTCGCATCCAGAAATATGTGCGCTTTGTTGTCGAGTATACGCGGTTGCGCTGGCAAGCGCCGATGTTCGTCGCGTGGTTCGTGGTATCGGTTTTGTGCACCCCGTTGCACAGACCACAGCGCGTCCTGAGCAGGTGGAGCTCCTTCTGCACATCGGCTTCGCATCCAGTTTAAAGAGGGTGAAAAATGCAGCCACTGTCTCTCCTGACAGCCACAACATCCTGCCACAGCTTATCCAAGCCAGTCACCCAACAGAGCTGCTCTGTAGCCAAGACGAATGGGAAGAATTTGCAGATGAGTGGAGACTGCTTCTTGACCATGAGATGGATGTGGACGAATTGGAGCAGCTACAGCAACTTCATGAGAACGAGACCACCAGAGGCATTGGTAGCCGCCAAGGTAAAAGCGACGAAGTTTTACGGTTGCCATTGAACCAGATCTTCTTTGAAGCTCTGCCGCCGCTACCTGCTGCCGTTGTTGTGGCCCCTTCACCCCACGACCCAGCAGGAACGGTAACACAAGCATCAGTTGCCATATAATGCACTCGGTGATGGATGAACAAATAAATCTCTACGAGACTTGTGATTTTACTCGCAGTATTGCAACTGTGCGAAGGATTTTAATCGGGTTGGGAGTGGTGACTACATTGTTGTCTGTTGTACTTGAGTAACATCAATGTTGAGCTTGCTGCTGCGAGCCATGCGCTCTCGGAGTAGGCTCATTCGAGAGATGATTTTGCGGCGGTTGATGGCGTTCGTCGTAGTCTCCAGCTGCACTTGACAGCACGCAAGCGCACGTTCAAACTCCTCGCTGGCCACGAGTGCAAGCACGAGATTATTGAGAATGGTTCGCTCCCGCTTCGTATCTTCGATGGCTCGTGTGATATCTAAGCATTGTTGATAACAACGTACAGCCTGATGCGGGTTCTGCATATCCAAGTACACAGTACCCAGATTTCCAAGCGCACGAGCTTCCACAACCTGGTCACCAGTGGCCCGAGCCATTTCCTGCGCAAGCATAAAGCGCAGCAGTGCGTCATCAAGTCGTTTCTGCTTATAAAATTCCATTCCGACGTTGAGCTCGTCCAATGCCGAGGTGACAGGCGTAGTCTTGATCGACGTATTCGCCATCGCTGAATCGAAGGACCCGTACACGTCCGAGTTTGGAGCTGGGGATGGAGAGTCACGAGGCGGAGATGGAGAGTCACGAGGCGGAGATGGCAATGATGCAGGCGCATCTTTTTGGTTTGATTTAGTGCGGCCGAGTGATACGGAAGCAAAGTCGCCATAGACGTCAGCCGCACGATTATTAGCGTCGGAGAGGTCTTTCTGGCGATTAGTGCTAGGCTGCACAAGCATGGTTGGAGGCGGAGGCGGGGGACCAGCGGTGACTCTTGATCGTAATGTTTCTTCTTGTCTTCCAGCTGACTAGCGAACGAGGCAAAGCTGCCATAGTCACCCGTGGCAAGTCCGTCACTACTAGAGTCAATGTCGTGGCAGGGGCTGGCTTGGTCACTGCGATACTTGCGAACGAGCCGTACTCTGAGCACTTATTGAAGCCAGATTGGACTACAGAAGTTGACCCCGTTGGCATATCAGACGAAAATGCTGATGATACAAAAGTCGGAGGCTTCGACAGTGAGGCAATTTGTTGACGGGGTGCTGCTGCTTGTCGAGGCTCGTGGGAGATCGATGCCAGGTCTGCAAAGGAGGCATACTCGTCATTTAACGAGTGTGCAGGTGGAGAATGTGAGAATAAGATTGCTGCGGCATCCGGAGGCGGCTCTGGCCTCCCGAACGATTCAGTACTGAAGGCCGAGTATAAATCGCTTTGCTGGTCTTGCATAGCTCTCACTGCCGCCAGCTCCTGATTGCATGACGCAGAGAAATCTGACGCCACCTACGGCAGCACTTTAGCAGTCAGTAAAAACATGTTGGTGCACAACTCAACCGTAAACAACAAGCAAATAACCGTACCCCATACTTGAGTCTATTGGAGCTGGCTTGGATGAAGGCCCCAATCGAAGAATACGTGCGTTGCCTGGTGCTGCCACCTGCAGTTTCGCTACGACGTACCGCCTCCGTAAGAGCATATCCTGGTGCGCCAAGGTTCCTTATGAGGCAGTTTTTCAGCTCCCGTCGACCAGGAGTTTTCGAACTCCCTGAGTGTACCTTAAGGTACGTAAGTGTGAACTTGGTCGGGTGCGATTCGGAAAACCTCACCAAGAAGGCACCGTCGCTGCGTTCACGTGCAGAGAGAACTTGTTCCGACTCCTGTCGCCCCATTTCACCGTGAAACCACGGCACCAGCTCCCTATTCACACAGAAACATGCCACCAACTGCACAAAACTGTCATTGACAACCTCAAAAGCTATTCAACAAACAAAATACCCAAGCGTCCACCTTGGATAAACACAATTCGAGAGGTCCGAAGCGTGCAATAAAATGACGAAACTACGAAATCACATCACAAAATCACATTAATGACTAAAATGGAGCAGTAAAATTGTACTAAAATGGTTGTCCCCACATCTTGTTTAGTGACATCGTCATGCTTCCAGGCGCCGGGGGCCAAGCAGAATTGTGTCACAATGCGTAACTCATCGCGCGAGAGCTCCGAAGACAGCGACTGTGGGTCACTGATACGCAGAAGAGCTGGGAAAAATACGGAGCGGAAGGAAACCTGCGGCTGGGAGAGTTCCTCCTCCCACCAACGCAGCCCCGAAGCCTCCATGACGGGGTCACGAATGACATGCATAAATTACTCTCCACCAATCAGCGAGCTACTACTGTAGTTAACGTAAATTAATTTGAAATTCGCTATGACTACCCCATTTTGCCTGGTGCGATGGCGAGACTTTGTAGTTCCGTTACCCGTTGTTGGCGATACGGTTGTGTTGGTTGCAAATGACTCGTTGCTGGACCTGTGACCAATCCTGAAGGTTGTTTCCGAATCCGGGGACTATTAAACCCCGAGTAGATGCATGAGGTCTCACCATTGACTGTCGGGGGTCGTCGACAAATTCGAGGAGTGACTGCTACTAACCGGATTGGTGACGATATATCGTGGTGACAGCAATGCTTTCAGGTCATCCTTCGGTTGGGTTGCGGTCGTTCCCGTTTCCGACGCCAAAAGTGACGACCCTAATGTGCCGTCGAGCAGTCCAGATATCGAATCGGATTTCGGCTGGTAAACAGTATTTGGCGTCTCGGGGCTGCCGTGCGTCGCTGTCCTTCCGCTAATTGTCAATGGCATTATCGACCCGGATGTTGAACTTCCGGCGGAATCGGTTATCAGCGATTCGTCGTGCTGGCGTTGCTGTACCTTCCTTGGGCTTGTTGGAGGTTGATGGTCATTGTTCGGGCTTAATGGCCTTTCCGCCCTTGGTACAGCAGCCATCGATTGTCGAGGCGACGTTGGCGGGCTGTAAAGTATTTGCTGTGTAGAAATAAAGGCCGCTGCAGCTTGGGCAGTCAGTGCGTGACTAGTTCGCGGAGATGTCAGCGACGCACCCGAGAGCCGAGGAGTCTGAGGTCGGAGCGTGTTTGGCTCTGGTGTCTCCTGAAACTGCAGCTGGGTCGTGTTAATTGAAGGCGTTTTATCATGAGATATCGGCGGTTTGCTGCTGACAATTGTTATCAGCGGTGCTGTAAGGCTGCTGTTGTCCATGAAAAAATTTGGGGACAGCGTGCTGTCGCGGGTTTTCAAAGCACTCCGTCCAGCCACCCCGCCACCTCCAATAGCATTAGGCTGCGAAGGATGGAATTGCAATTGATACTGGGCCGCAAATGTCTGACGCTTGTTCACTGGTACGGCAGGGGTGGCCATGTTTGCCGCTGCCGCAGCGACCGCAGCCGCTCGAACCGTGAAGGGCTCTTTTGATGTGGGTGCATTCGGGCTCAAAAGGTATCCTGGGAAAGCGGGGTCTTGAAGGCTGACGCATAGCGCCGAACCTGGTGCTTCAATTCGCTGTGTTGACAACAGGGCAGCCTCGCGAGTGTTATCAACTTTACCAACAGCCGCTTGGATCTGGTCTCGTCGATGCTGGCTTGAATTAGAGGCACTTCTCGATCTGCGCCGCGGAAATGCTGCGCTATTTACTGTTGATACAGTCCCTGATGCGTTCGCGTCGGTGATCGGCTTCGAGATGGACAAGCTATCCATCATGCCGACATTTAGAATTACCCCACCACCGCGGGAAAATATGTCAGGCGAAATAGGTCGTTGAAGTCCGACGTCTCGCCTTGGGGATATTGGTGTATGTTCATTTGGACCTTTTTGGCTGGGCGAAGGTGAATATCTAGCGATGGTGCTATCTGGGCCTGTGAAAGTGACAGAACACCGATCAGTCGAAGTGGATTACGATTTGACACGAGTTTTAAGTAGGGGTAATGGGATCACACCGATTGCACCGGCGACGTCTGCCACAAAGTTAAGTCCGTTGGTGTTGGATTGGTGCGAAAATTTGCGCTTCGGAATTCCCTGGCCGTAAGAGCCGCTGCCAGCTCGGCTTCGACCTTGCTGATGCGTTGCCAATTCTACAAGAGATAAGTTTGTGAGCAACACACAAAGGAAGTGGGCATTAGTGAAGTTCGTGTACCATTGTCTGTCGTGACGCCTACAGCTGGATGCTCGCTTTTAGACGAACGCCTTCGCTCTCGAGATCTTGACCTTGACGCCGTCCGGCTTCCCGCTTCCAGGTTCTGCGGCTGATGTTGTTCCAATATGCTATTGTGGCCATTTGATCTTCGTTTGGTCGTTTGGTTCTTCAATTGCTGATGTTCCATTGTGCTGCTCGGGCCATTAGTTTCACTTTTAATGTGTTGGTTCTGCGCTGATTGTTGCCCAAACGTACTGCTGGGACTACTCATGCCTCGCTCCACGGCTTGGTTTGCCTCTGCAGCGATCTTGACCTGCTCCTGATAGTACGCAAATGAATCACTGGTCATTTCTCGCTCAAGGTCTTGGTCGATCCCTCAAGATTGATCTCCTTCGACTCTGCCAAGATATCTACGACGTGAATATCTAAACAAGAAAATATCCACGGAGATTGTGAGCAGAGAGTCATCGTATACGAACACATTAGTTGATAACTATAAGAGCAACGACCTTCAAGGGACTTCAGTGCGTGGCTGTCGTTGCAGGGGTACGTTAGGCAGTGCGTGATGCAGTACAACAACGCAATGTACTGTTGACATTTTACAAAAACAAAAGCTGTTAGGCGCCAGTCTGACCTTGCTTTTTCGATGAAACTACACCCAGAGATAACGTACATCTTCAGGATCGACGGTGTCGGTCCACAAATCTATTGATCACAAAGCAAACGTGAGATCGACGATACAACTCAGCAGAAAATAAGGCCAAGCCATGCAGCACGCACCAACAAGCTCGAACATTGACAAATGAAAGAAAGCATAGTCCAAATAGTCCTTCTCCCCACTGTCTCGCTTCCAGTCATCCATGATTAGCTCCTTGGACGCAGCAATGTTAAACTCGGGCAGGATCAAGCGGTGCAAGCATAGCATGTAGGTCTCATAGTCGGTATATCTGAGCTTCTTCTCTCCGTTTCGCAACGCGCAGTTCCATAGACGCTGTGTGAGAGCGATCATGTGAGGGTATTGCTGTAGACTGACGCGCTTAGCTAAATTATCCTGCAGAAAGCGTCAATGATGCTAAAGTCAGGCGTGTTGATGGAGAAAATATTTCATTTCCCTCACGTACTTCGGTGTAGTGGTCCAGATTTCCTTGTTCGCGATAAGTGACCTCTTGACCTGCAGTAGGATCGATCTCGGCGACAATGTGCCTGTAAGTCATCCCGACCCGACACACCATAAAGAGTGTCAGTTGTCAGAGATAGCATCTCCGCGCCTCAACCAACCGTACCCTTCGGCCGCAAGTTTGTGGACTTGGGTCTGGACAGTTGATGAGGGAGTAGTTGATATCCGGGGCACCTCCAACACTGCACTGCATTGGGTAAATGAGCACAAATGAAAGCAAACATGTCAGCATTCCACGACAAAATTAGGGCACAATGCATTCCGACCAACCTCCGTTTTCTCCGTTGACCCTCGGTCGGGGGCTCTACTGATGGAGTAGCAATTTTCACGAAACTGGGTTGCAGAAGCGGGGTCCGTCGAAGGTAAATAAGAGCTTGCACCGTGCCCTTGAATGTGCGCAATTTGCGATAATACGCCTTGAGTGAACCGAGCGGTGCGCCTCGCCGACTCGACAAACTCATGGCTGCCGAATTTGTCCCTGTAGGTTCACATTGTGGTAGTGGTTGTTGTGGTTGTGCTACAGCCTGCTGTAGTACCCTTGTTGATCCTTGCATCTCTTTTTTGCTTGAAGCTCGAATCGGGAACGCACCCGATACAATACTCATTTTCCGGTCAGCTCCTGGCATTCTCTTGAAAGAACCCCGTTCACCCGCAGGTTGCATCCATGGCTCTCGTGTCATGGCGGACTTACACCTTGCCGCAAATAGTTAGATGTGCTATCGTCATGTGAAGTGAGCCAAAATAGAGACCGAACGCTGCTCCTGGCTGAACTCACTCAAGGCTTACCAACACGACAAGTGTCAAGTATTAGCGTCGAAGTAGTGCGTGTGTAGCCAATATGCAACAGGAACCTGAGGTCAAGCAGCCGTCCACAGTCTTCGTGTTGGTGTCCAAAATCGATCCGTCATCACAGCCTGTGCTGTTCTTCCCGTATCCATCCTCCGTCCAACTTGAACGGCCATGCCCCACAGGATACGAAGGCACGTGATGCAAAGCTTGCGCCATGTAAGCGATCGTACTATTCGTTCTGATGATTTTGATGCTCTCCATGCAGTCCACGAGGTCTCAGTAAACGAATCGGACCTTCGACTATCTTTTGCAGTCACCAAGCGGTTCATGTACAACGCTATCGGCAATGCCCTCCGAGCGACAAACGTCCGCAAAACAGCGTTCAGCAATACCTGGAACATCTTCTGGGGTGAACATTTCAAGGCTCAAGAGTTTGGAGCATTGCTGCCTTTTCAGCGTGTCAACCACTTTCCAGGGAGCTTCGAGCTTGGGCGTAAGGACAGGTTGTGTGCTCACCTGCTACGCATGAGAAAGAAGCACCCGGCTGCCTACAGCGAAGTTATCCCAGAGACGTATCTCACAGCAAACGACTACGACAAGCAGCAGTTCCTAGTGCGCTTCCAAGCCGAACCGGAAATTGTTTGGATTCTGAAGCCGCCCAATCTCTCCTGTGGACGAGGCATCAAACTTATGTCTGCCAGCTCTCATGCAGCCCCCAAGCTTTCAAAGAAGAAAGGCTATGTTGTGCAGGTATTTTTCATCAATATTATTCGCCGACAACCGAGGGTCCTCCACTTGCTGACTCCATCATGACCCCTGTTCACCTTGTATGTCCATCGATGCGATTTTAAAGCGCTATATCGCTAATCCCTTCCTGATCAACGGACTCAAGTTCGACCTCCGTGTCTACGTCGCGGTTACATCGTACGACCCGCTGCGCATTTACTTGTTCCACGACGGGCTTGTGCGTTTTTGTACTGAAAAGTACTCCACAAGTAAGAGCGCACTGCAGAATCCGTTCAGCCACTTGACCAACTACAGCATCAACAAAAGAACGCTGCTGCCTTTCAACAGAACCAAGACGATGCTCAGGCAGATGAGGTTCACGCACTTTCGAGCAGTAAATGGAGTCTTCAAATGCTTTTCAAATACCTGCGTGATCAGGGTAAGGCCCATGAGCTTGAGAACTTCCAACAGGCACTTGAAGACTTAATCGTGAAAACTCTAGTGGCTGTGGAAGACAAGATCGCGTCTGTCGCCAGCGGAAGTACTAGCCGCCGCAATGGTTTCGAGCTGTACGGGTTCGATGTGCTACTTGAAGGCGAAAACATGAAGCCACGGCTACTCGAAGTCAATGTTTTCCCATCCCTGAGCAGCTCGTCGCCAATGGATAAACGGATCAAAACCATCCTTGTCAGTGACCTATTCCAGCTTGTCGGTATTCCTTTTGTGGACCCACGAAGGGCAGTTCAGGAGCTAGATAAGGCCAAGCAAGATCGGCTACACGGCGTCAAACAGGTTCGACAATCGGGACCAGGAGGTTTGTCATCAAGTAGTACACTTCTCCAAAAGGGGAAAGATGCACAGAGAAGGCGGCGAACATTCGACGACATGCTGCAAAACCCAGCAAGCAATTCACTGGTATCCCAGATTGAGGGCGAAGACCTCCAACTCGTCAAAGAAATGGAAGAAGAACTCCACCGCCAGGGGCACTTCAAGCGAATCTTTCCCACACCTCAATCGTTTGATAAATACGCAGCACTCTTTGATACGCTGCGTTATCGCAATCTGCTCTGTATGAGATGGCTGCAACACACGAACCAAGACGGAATCGAAGACGGCATCCAACTGGAAAGTTGTGAAAAGCATTCACCTGCTGGTTACTCGGTGTCTAAGGTGCTGTCTGCTTCGGCCACCGTTTCTGTCTCCTGTGACTCAGCCTTCTCAGTATCCTCATCAGTCACCTCTTTAACTTCCAGTGGCTCAATTTCCTCAGCTTCTGTCTTCTCTTTGGATTCCTGTGAAGCAGTAAACTGATTCAACTGCGCTTCAAGCTGTGAAAACTTGTGCTGAATCTGGTTTAGATTGGCTTGCACATGGGCATCCTTCACATCCATTTTCTTATGCAGCTGGAAAAGTGCTTGCTCGAGAACGCTAATCTCTGCGACAGCGTCGACAACTTGGCATCGATAGCACGCGCAATCTTCGTTTCCATCTCACGCTCCAACGTTTGCTGAAAACTTCTTAAAATCGTCTGGACATCTGAAGCAGCAGCACCACCCACTGCACCTCCAAGGTGAAGTCCACCCAATTGAGCAGCCATATCCGGCACTCTACACAGCAAACAAAACAGTATCTCGTCAGCATAGCATAGAGCTTCGAGTCCCCACTACAACAATATATCAAGTACTTCAAAGTACCTGGTGTCAACTGCAACAGGTTTCATAGGGACAAAGATACATTTGAGTTCTTGCAACCGTAACACGCGTTTGTCACCCGTCAAGGACACAAATTTGACACGAATCGTCTGGACATTCTGGAGGACACTACAATCTCGGTCAGTGTGTGAGAAGGACGGGGACATGACGAATGTCTGCTGTTCGGTGGCAGCAATCACTGTAGTGTCCTCCTGTTTAGTGCCCCGGAAGGTGCCGAGATACACTTCGCCCTGCTCTTCTTCGCCCAACATGTTGTGTCTTGTACCGTCCACATAGAGCTCCACATGGCGAGCAGAGCACTTGATCTCAAGCTTCAGTTTAGTGCAGCGCAAAGGCTGGTGTCCCCATTGAGAGACACTTGACATGGAACCGAGATGGATCCTTCTGGATGAGTCAGTTTCAGTGGGAGAGACGATATTGTTGCAATGCCACCACTGTTATCAGGGAGGGTCTGGATGGAGGTGGGTCCATCTGTGGCAGCCTTGGTGGACGCTTCAGCCCACGGGGAGCACCATGTGGCCGCTGACGGGTCCGTCATGTCAGTATCCAAACGGTTGTTGTATACAAAAATCAAGCCATTCACAATCGTCACTAGGTACGCATTCTTCTGGTGCGCACTTAGCAGGTCGTCATGGTCTGTGCATGGCGGCGTTATCTTCCGTCTTTACTCGCCGTTGATGCTCCGTCCGTGGGTTTCCATCGCCGAGTTGGAGGACATCTACAGAGACAATGTGCAGCGGTTCTTCCATGAGTGTAATTTGCTGAAAGCTAATGGAGAAGTGGTGTGCATCTCCTCAGAAACGAAGCTGAACAGGACAAACCAAGTCCTCTTGTGTGGCCCCATTATTACATCGATCTAGGTCAAGACATTTGGGAGCGAACTTTCGACATGTCAAGCCCCTTCGTGGAGAATAAACCTCGCGAGTTGGAGAGGGTGCAGCTTCAGAGTACAGGTCCAGACGGCCCTCTTCTGTATCCGCCATTGGTGGGCGGTCCGTCGCTCCCTGGTGTTGACTTTGAGCGAGATGTACATGCTTGTGTCGGCGGTCGCGCCATCTCTGGCACGTACTTCATTGAAACTGGACCTGAGAAGGAAGTGAACGACAAAATGGGGCCCTATCTCATTGGTGAGAGTGGTGTAAGAGAAGTTGTGGCAAAACAGCTTCTAGAATTGAAGGAGCAAAACGGCAAGTTCTACGCAGGTGTACGCCTGATGTGGGTATTGCGAGTGGATCCAGAGTGGATGCTCCAAGCGCAGACTCTGTTTTTCGCGTTGTTGGATATAGTTACGCTATCATGTACAGCGTCTCGACCCCGACAGTGATCGTCGCCGCGAACACGTAAAATATCTGCCCTGTCAGCTGGAGTTGATCCGAGTCTGCTGTCGGATCGTGGCTGAGCATTTCCCTTTAGGCTGGTAATCCGTCCCTGTCGAGTCTGGCCTCCAGATGCTCACTCCGTTTGCCATTTCACGTCTTGAGAGGCCTGGATTGTCACTGGATCAACCGCCCCCAGTGATGGGACAGAGCCCAACCTTTTGCATTGAGGAGTGTAGAACTCCAAGTGCAATCAGACGGACGTTGCTATGCCTATGGAGGTGGGAAGATGCAAGGTGTTTGGCTGTAACAAAGTTCCCTAAGTCCAAAGGCTATTGTGTGCCCCATACCGAGGGAAATCAACGTCACCGCGGCAACACTGGTGCAAGCGACAGTCTCCAGTTTGTATGACTCGTAGAGGGTCAGCGAACCCAGCGTCGGATTGCCCTTATCTTGACGGGCATCTAGTATTTGTAGCAGCTAATGTGATTGATTGATGCTCGATATTCAGATATCGTACAGTAGGAATGTGCTTGTCACGGGAGAGGTAGACCCAACTGGAACTGCACTACTGACCCAAATTAACTTCTCTCCCCAAAATACCCCTCATTATGCAACCCTTCTGTATCCATTTCTATTCCTTTTCTCGTAGCAACTTGAGAGTCTCTTGGTTTGGGTTCCGTAGCTCTCAGCCTCCACGTGTCGCCCAAGCTTCATAATCCCAAGCTCAGGCTCCTTGGGAAGTCGCCGTTCGTCCTCTTCCTCCACACCTGAACCGCCATGTTGGAGTACGACAACTCGGCCTTCTACTACTTCTCCGTGTCGCTATGCGCGCTCTACGCCGTGCCCGTGACGTTCCTGTCCCTGCGTCGCATCGTCTACGGCGTTTTCTCAGGATCGATTGCTGGACAAGAGCCAAGTGCGTTGCGAGCGTGAACTCCGTAAGATGAAACAGCTTGAGGCCGAGAAGACCGCGCTGCGCAACGTCTTCTCGCTCCCTTTCCTGTTCAATCTGCTGGTCCTGGCCGTTGTCTGGTACGCGCTCGTGCGCATGATGCTACTGCTCAAGGACGACTCGGAGATCAAGTCGTTCGACCCATTCGCCATCCTCGGCATCGCATCAGGCGTCTCAGAGCGCGAGATTAAACGCGCCTACCGCAAGATGAGTCTGTTGTACCACCCAGACAAGAACCAGGGTGACGCAGTAGCTGAGCAGAAGTTTATGCTGGTGGCCAAGGCTTACGAAGCGCTCACGGACGAAGTGGCCAAGGCCAACTACGAGAAGTTCGGCAACCCAGATGGCCGTCAGGCCATGCAGCTCTCTATCGGTCTGCCTACATTCCTATTGGACCCAGCCAACCACAACATAGTGCTGTTCCTGTACCTGATCATCCTGGTGGTCGCCATCCCGAGCTGTGTGGCGCTGTGGTACTCGCATTCGAAGAAGTACGGCGACAGCATGATCATGTATGACACGTATGGCTTCTACAACTTTGCTATGTCGCAGCACGCGCACCCGCGCATGCTACCGGAGATTTTGGCTGGTTCGGCTGAATTCCGTGAGATCCCAAGACGTGCCTCAGACGATGCTGAGCTCGGTGCACTCTTTAAGACGTTGAAGCAGGGAGATATGATGGCCAAGCCCAAGTTTAACCACCCGTCCATTGCCAAGGCGAACTTGCTGTTGCACGCACACTTTTGCGTGAAAAATTAAGCCCGACGCTGCAGGGAGACCTGCACTTGATGCTGAAGAAGGCCATCCAGCTGGTGGACGGTATGCTGGAGATATCGGTCATGAAGGCGTGGCTACAGACGACTGTGAACCTCATGGAGACGCAGCAGTTTTTGACGCAGGGACTGTGGTTCAAGGACGCGCCGTTCCTCCAACTGCCGCACCTGACGGAGGCTGAGGTTAAGCACATTGTCTCGGGCAAGAACGCTGTGCGTAGTATGCACCAGTACATTGCGATGAAGCCCGAAGATCGCAAGGGTCTGAGCGGATTGTCCGAGGCGGACCGAGCTGAGGTGAATGCCGTCCTGGAAATGATGCCCCACATGGAGTTGCAGATCTCGATTGGCGTAGAAGATGAGGAGTTCATTGCCGAGGGCGACATTATGACGGTTACTGTTAAGCTCACGCGCAAGAATGTGAAGGAAGGCGACACGTGCGACTTGGTGTATGCTCCCCGCTTCCCGTACCCGAAAATGGAGCGCTGGTACTGCGTGGTGGGTGACACCAAGATGAACCACCTGCATGCGTTCGCAAAGATGACGTCTCAGGAGCGCACAATTGAACAGAAGCTGCAACTTCAGGCACCTCCCAAGGCTGGTACCTACCAGTTGGATATCTTTGTCAAGAGCGACTCATATGTTGGCATGGACCTGCGCGCTGTTGCCAAGGTATGTTTTATTCTTTGTAGTGCTAGGTCGTTGTATTGTCGGGGCTCGTGACTCACAAGTGTGCTGTTTTATCGCTTGCAGTTTAATGTCGCTTCCGCCGCAACTCTCCCGGTGTTCCAGCCTCACCCAGAGGATTTGGAGTTAGATAACGAGCCCACGCTGTTCGAGCAAGTAATGAACGCCGCAGACTCGAGTGATAGTGAAGAGGAGGACGAGGATCTGGAGCAGGAGGCCGAAGAAAGGAGGAAAGCAAGAAGGACAAATAGAGTGGCGCAGCTAGTCTGTCTGCTCTGATACGATTCACGCGAGCAGTGCAATGACGAGTGAACAGTCGAGCCGATGTACGGTTGTTGCGTACGTGATTGAGTTTTATGACTATGCGTGTTCAAACAAAGGCCTGTGGAGGCAAACGCGCCGAGTAAAGTGTTCCAGCTGACAGGTTCATCACACGTCAGCAAGGTGGTCGTGCTCAACTATCTGGAGCTCAATTGAGAGATCGTCAACTTGCACCAGACCTGCTCCTTTCCCTCTTAACATATCTTTTCATCCGCGAAAGCTGCATTAGTGGGTCAGTTTTGCATCATGCTTGACAAGTTGAAGCGCAGAGGAGCTTTAACCCGCGTAGTGACAACAGTTGCAGTGCTTGTTAACTTAGGGACGGAAAGACGACCTAGAAGTGGATCACTTAGCTTCATCCACCAGCTGTCGCCGCTCTTTTGCATGTCAAGGGATACCGTGTGCCTGTATCAAACTTCCACTCCTGGCTCGCCGAGTACTAGTAAGTGATTGCACTACGACGTCACGATGCTTGAGCAGCACGTATCTTGCTTCAAGGAAACACCCAAAGACCTCGTAGAGGACTAGCCACAGATTGCTGTCAGGGCACTGGACGAGTAGTAAGTAAAGAGTTCTCGGTGGCGGAGAGACTTCTTTACCTGTTCGAGGCGTTGAAGCGGCCACGTAGAAATTCATCTTGGTGTCCTGTCCGGCTCCATGACAGACTGTCAAGCAGGTAGCACGAGGGTGCAAGCCGTAAGGGAGTTTGCTTCTGCCAGCTTAAGCTATTCTCACATCTCAATTTGCACGGCTGGGATCACCACCTCCCTGCCTCAATCCAGCCAAGCTCACGCTCTTCATCATGTTGCCCGTATCCACGATCTCTTTATGCGCTTTAGTGCTTTCAGCGCAGTTCACTTCGCCAGTGACAGCACTGAGTGGAGATGCCTTGCAGACCTACACGGCGTGGAAGCAGTCCAGTTACTACACCGAAGCGGTGAAGGTTGTCGGCGCTTACGGCGGATCGGTGATGGGGTCTTTCTCTTCAGCAAACAAGACCGGCGTCTCGAACGGTACCAGTTCAGCTGATGAAGTAACGTCTAGCTCTCTCGATTCCAACGCAACGATCACATTTCCACCATCGAGCTCCTCTTCAACTATCGCCGATATCTCGGAATCGGATGAGCAGGATCGCTTTGACCAAGCACTAGCTGCCATCAAAGAGCTCCAGAAACTGCACCCTCACGCTAACTTTTCAGTCAACTCTCCGTTCGTGCTTCTTACGTCGGAGGAATTCCTGGCCTACGTCAACCGCTACGCCGTGGACCCGGATTCAAACCCCATCAAGACCAGCACTAGTGGAAGCGTAACGAGTTTGGGGGATGGCGGTCCGCTCACCACGGACTCACAAGGCTCCAACAGCAGCATCGCGTCCAGTCAAGACGGCGGCCTCATGACATCGTCAGCAGCTGCAGGCGAGATTGTGGATTGGGAGAACGCCGGATGCGTCACGGCTGTCAAGGACCAAGGAGAGTGTGGAGCTTGCTGGGCCTTTTCGGCGACGGCGGCAATGGAGTCTGGCTACTGCGTGGCTTCGGGTGGATCGCTGCCCAGTCTATCAGATCAAGAGCTTATCAGCTGCGATAACGCTGGCGAGAGCAATGGCTGCGGCGGTGGCTACGCCGCGTACACTATCGACTGGATCGCCAACGACCGCGGTGGCAAAATGTGCACGCTCGACTCGTATCCGTTTACATCGGACGACGGCAATGTGCCGAGCTGTTCGATGAGTAGCTGCACTGAGGTCGATATCGGAGTAACCGGATACAAATCGGTGCGTGAAGATGCTGGTGCGCTTGAGGACGCCGTACGCAGTAGACCCGTGTCGATTTTCCTCTACAGCGGTTCGAGCGCCTTCCAGTACTACTCAGGCGGAGTGCTCACGGGTGAGAACTGCGATAAAACCGGATCACACTCGGGGTTGGCAGTTGGTTTTGGTGAGACGGACGACGGCGTCATCTATTGGCGTATCAAAAATCAATGGGGAACTTCTTGGGGAGAAGATGGTTACGTCCGTGTGGAACGACGTTATTCCGGCGATAGCGAAGGTGCCTGCGGTGTCGAGCTTTATGCTACTTGGCCAACTTTGATAGCACGTTAGCTGATACCACCTCCGCTCCGACGACCACTTCGCCCTCAGCCACCACCTCTGTTCCGTCGACCACTACGCCTTCTGTCACCACTGCCACCCCAACAACTGCCCCTACAATCACGACTGCGCCAGCGACGACTACGGCTACTCCGACAACAGAGACACCGTCTGCAACGGAGACCGTCCAGGGTAAAGTAGTGTACAAGAACTCCATTGACAATTCCGTGTACTCGATAACGGAGACCCCTTCAACGACTACGGCGACCCCAGGTACCGAGACACCGTCCGTGACGGAGACTGTCCAGAACGAAGCAATTGACGACGCTAACGCCTCGAACCCTACGGAGGCACCCTCGGAGACTACGGCGCCGTCCACAATTGTCCAGAACGAAGTTGTGGTCCAAAATGCGGGCAGTGAGAGCGTTGCTGGCGAGGCCTCCTACTCCACGACGCCAAGTCCGTCCAACAGAGACTGCGCCATGTAGATCCAGCTTACGCGGTTGCAATGGCGTAGCAACAGCACCTGCTAGACTAGTGCTATCGTAGCGTAACATTCTAACATACATACAGGTTACCCCTTTCAAACCAATCGCCGCCCCGTGTCAAAAATAGCTTCAACATGTACGAGATCACTTGCATTTAAAGAGTACAATTACCTAATACCATACTGAACACTGAAGGGTTGTGAAATCTTAGGATTGACAAATGTGCGGTCTGTTGTTGTCACGACTGTTGTGACGCGTACTGCGAGAACAGTACTCCAAGTGCTACACTCGAGACAGTCTAAACACAATAATGCGTTTGGTTCAAGGACTTCTTTCCCAAGGAACACGATATCGATCTCCCAAATCGCGTAAGATGTGAGGCGATGAAGGTTTTGGCAGTTGCTACGCACTCAAATGATTGCTACTAGTGTTGCTTTCGGACTCAGCAAGTTGCAACCTTAGGGTTTAGACTGTGGATTTGTATGTAGCTGACGTCAGTTCTTAAAAGAAATTTAGACCAATCATCGATTTCCTTTCTGAGCGACTTGGGCTGACTATCCAACGAAGGTCCCACGTTGCCCCTTTATGTTTCATTCTGGGTTTTATGACCAATGAAATCGTGGTTGTGGTCCACGCTTAAGATTGAACCGCGCTGACTCTCCCGCACTTCGCGTCCCGCTGCACCAAACAACCAAACGCACCACAGGTTAGGCACTCGTTACGCGGGCGGACACCACATTCTCTAACCGCGCCGCGCTCTGGTTAGCACTATCTAACGGGGCCGCGTCCTGGTTAGCACCTGGCTAACCACTTCGCAGCAAGATTGCGGAATTGCCGCAAGGTTAACACACACTTTTTTATATTCACGACCGTTTAAACACTTTGGCCACAACATGTCCGCGGGGGTGAATGTGGTGGTCGTGCTCAGTGTGCTGCTGTTCGTGGGCGCCATCATCCTGCTACTGTACTTCTGCCGACATATTCAGGTGCAACGAGAGAGAGAATCGCTTGTGTTTGTCCAGGAACCTGCTGACGTTTACCGCGAGGAACTTAACGACAGTTTCATGGAACAAGCGCTTTGGCGATGTGGAGTTTGCAAATTCCTTAACCACCCGGAAAGAAAGCTTTGTGATTTGTGCCAAACTTTAAGGGGTGCCGAGCGAGATGTTGCCGGCAACAAAAAGCATTCCAGTGGTCGACGCAGCTACTCGCAGTCACACTCGCGAGGGAGTTTAAGCTCCAGTGCAGCGCAACGAATGGGGCGTATTGGCGAAACAGAAGCTTATTCATCGTCACATGCTGATGATGCAATCGGAGGATCATTTGGGCGCCCAAGTTTCGAGTTTTTAAGGAAAGTGGTGTCTAAAACACCTAAACTCAGCAAGCTGCAGTTGGCAGCAAGTCGACGGCAACAATGGAAGAGAATGCCCACAACCGACGGATTACATCGCTGGGTTAGACAAGAATCTCCTTCTACCAAGAGCCATTCACGGGCACAACGAGACTCTTTAGAGAGTGACCCTGGTGGTCGGATGTCTCTAAACCGGTATTTGGATTCGACCGAGCGAGACAGTAATTTATCCGTCGGATATATCCGCGTGCGGGATTCGCTGGGACGACTAGTGCTAAACGAGAGTGACGTGGTGGCCACGGATTTCCACTATCGCATCAACATTTTGGACGGAACCGGCAGCTCAGAGCTCATCATGAACCTCGAGGGAGTGCACAACCTGCCATTCCCTGATAAAATCCGCTGGTTTTCCACTGAAATCCATCGATTATGGTTACCGTGGGAATCGGGACACGCCGAACTGGTGGTGCGTCGTGACCATCTGTTGCAAGATTCGTTCGAACTGGTTGCAGACATGAAACCATATCAGTTACGCCAACGCTGGCGGGTCGTGTTCGAAGGGGAGCCTGCTCTGGATGCTGGCGGTGTGATGCGCGAGTGGTTTACACTACTGTTTGCCGAAATGTTTGACCCAAATTTCGGAATGTTCGTTAGCACAGTGGGTGACGAACGGAGTTACTGGATTAACGCAACCTCCGACGCGTTGTTAGGGGAAGAAGACCATTTAGCCTACTTTGAGTTTGCCGGCAGACTCGTGGGGAAAGCGATTTTGGAGGAACATTTGATGCCCGTGCATTTGGCTCTACCTTTTTGAAACACATTTTGGGTGTGCCAATCTCCTTCTCCGACTTGCAATTCCTGGACGATGAAATTTACAATAGCGCGCAAATGGTCAAGAAAATTGACGATATCGAACCGTTGTGTTTGGATTTCACGGCGACAAGAATGGTGAACGGCAAACCTGAAATTGTGGAATTGATCGAAGGGGTGCCAATATTGACGTTACCAGGGAGAACCGAACCCCGTATTTGGACGCACTTTTCAAATATCACGTTTTGGGGAGCGTGAGTGACCAATTATTGGCCTTCCTCACGGCTCTCTATGACGTGGTACCGGAAGGCCTGCTCAAGTTGTTCGACTACCAAGAACTCGAGTTGTTGATGTGCGGCGTCCCGTCAATTGATGTGGAGGACTGGAAGAAACACACAGACTTCAAGTTTTTCACGCATAATTTCCCCACCGAACTGGAACTCAACAATATTGAGTGGTTCTGGGAGGTGGTGGAGAATATGCGGAATGAGGACCGGGTGCGGTTACTGCAGTTCGCTACCGGCACCAGTCGAGTCCCGGCTCAAGGGTTCAAGGGATTGATCAGCAGTGACGGTCGTGTGAGGCGCTTCAATGTGGCTTTTGCTGGCACGAATCAGTCGTTCCTCTTCCCGAAGGCTCACACGTGCTTTAACCGCCTGGACCTGCCAATCTACAATTCGAAGGAGGTGCTCGCAGAGTATGTCAAGCTCATCGTGCAGATGGACATCACAGGATTCACCATTGAGTAAAGTGACGAACATTGTAGCTGGTCGTAAGTATTTATTTAGTGGGGACAGAAGGATTTGAGCACAGCGTGCGTGGCGCAAGACAAACCTCAAGTCAATCAAAACGGATCTACATAGACACTTTACAATGCTTTGAATTTACGCCTAAACTTCATGTTTTTTAGAGAAAACTCCGGTATGTATGCATCATCAATGCAACAAATGGAAAGTTCAGTTCTAATAACATCACCAATCAATTTTGCGAGATGTCTAGCAACAAAATGAAGGCCAAACGTGCTCAAGGCTCTCAAGAAGACAGGCAGGGCTCTAAGAAACGTATAAAGTCTACGCAACCAATGGAGGAGTTCTCGATGGCTAATGTCGTTCGTAACATCAAAAACACAGCTCTTGAGCACGCTCATTTGCCGGCAGAAGTGGCGACGAAGCTCTTTGAAAAGGAGGCAATGATCTTGTACCTCACAGCTGACCACGCGAGTTGGGTCTACCATGTACCGCGTTGGTACAGGCACGTATTTGAGTATACAAAGCAAGAGGATCTACAGGCAGCTTGGGCATCGGAAAAGACTCTAATTCAGGGACAGCAAAAGACGTTGGTGATGAAGGTACAGAGAAGATGTTAACGTGGCCGATGATGTTCGAACAAGCCTGGAATGCGCATCCAATGAAGTATGAATCCATCATGATGTTTGGAAAAATGGTGAAGGTGCCAAGGTATCAAATGCTCTGTGGAGATATGGGCAGCTACCGTTTCTCCGGTATGACTTATGAAGCTCAACCGACGTTCCCACAGGCTCTGGAGCACGCCGTTCAGCACATGCAACGTATCGTGGTGAACCCTGCCACGAATCACTCGCGCCTTTCAGGAGGTCTCGTGAATTGGTACGCTAATGGAGACCACTACATTGGGCCACATGCAGACGACGAGCGTGACATGATAGCGTGCTCCCCCATTGTGGCACTCTCGCTGGGTGCCACTCGGCGCTTCGTGTTCACCAAAAGACCTCGAAGAGTGTTCATGTTGATGAGACGGCGGTGGCTCGACTGGAATTGCAGGTAGAAGACGGAGACCTGTTGATCATGGGTGGTACCACACAGAGAACACACAAGCATGCGGTGCCCAAGATGGCTCGATGCTGCGACCCCAGAATCAGCATCACCTTGCGCTGCTTCCACTAGAAACCATGGGGGAATGAGCAACTAAACAAAAGCATAGATATTAATTTGTGCAAAGTTAGTCATCCACTTACATGACCACCAATTAACTGCTAAGTTTGCTGTGAGAAGCCACGCTGTTAGCTCTTTTCCTGCTGACACCTCGTGAGTGGAATCGAAACACGGCGTTGGCAAACTGTGGGGCCATGCGTCCAAAGCAATGTGACTGTGATAGACCCCACGAGATTTTGCGCCAGCGAGCTGCCACCGACTCAATGTTGCCTTGCAATTTCTCGCTCTCCGGTCGAGCGAGCACTTTATCATTCACCAAGAACTGCTGCATACTCTCTTTAGCTTCATCCGAATGTTGGAACTGGTCCCATATGACCGTCGCGTCGGTCCCCACTGCATCTCCAATGACATGTGGACCTCCTGGATGCAGCTCCAAGAAATCTGTCACATCGTACACTTGTCCCTCAATAGCCACACACTTGCGGTCTTCCGTGATCCCCAACAGCCTAGCAAGCTCCACAGCTCTTGACAAGTGATGCTGGAAGTAAAATTGTCGCCAACACTCAATAGGGAACACCTTGGCGAATCTGTCGCCTGGCTCACCGAAGTCCCTTTGAAACACTCTTCTCCAGAGCTTCTCAGCAGTGTCTCCAACCTGCAATTCCCAGGTTCTGCATACAATAGGACATTTGGCTAAGTCTTTTGGGGACAGGAACAGCAGTAGCTCGTGTAATACGTCCAGGGGCAATTGGGCCACCGTGGCCTCAGAATCTCGGGATTGTTCTGTTTTGAAGCGATTTCTCAACCCCCGGACCTTCCTGGCAACCTGTTTCTGCTCCGTATTCTCCTGAATCATCTCGTCCTGCTTCTTCTTGCGTCGGAGCAGTCCAAAGAGCCCTAGGAACAGCAAAAAGCACGTGCATTCCGACGAGCTGAAGCGTCGCGAGTCTTCGCCTTTATGATAGCCACCGACGAGTGGAGAAGGCGCAGGAGACGGGAAGGCGCAACCACGACGGTGGGACGAGTGGACACTTGGTACAATACGCAGAAGACGGCGGTCACGACGATGAATTGAGCCACGCGGTTCCCCGTGGACACAGCCGTAGTAGAACTTGTCGACATCATGGTCAGATGTAAGAAAAAATGAGACAGTTTAATTACCCACAACCCGTATTTGGGTATCAATGGATTTTGGGTACGAAGTTGAAGTTGTGTGGACCAAAATATGACCCAAATAGTATTCGTCCCCCATTATGCTCGGTGTTATGCTTGTCAAGTACTTTAATAGCAGGGGTTGACTGTGGAAATAGACTACTTGATGGCGTGGATGGTGTAGTGTTGGTTGTCCCATTTGAAGTCGCCAATCACTAACGTGTTGATATTCTCCACGGCATCGGGATCGTCTGGGAAGTCATGGACATCAATATGCTTGCCAAGCTCTACAGCGAGTTGCGATCTCACTAGTGCAATCCCTTCAGGCGTCCCTGGGCGACGTGCTTTGTCTTGACGTCGTGATACAACCTCCCTGTTGACAAGGAGATTCGCAGTGTTTCTGGAAGGAAGGGCATCGTGAGTTCCCCACCACCAAACACAAGCGTCCATTGATCGTCGTCACCGCGCTGAAGATCTTCAAATACAAACGGACGGTCTGCACACTTGATGAAGTTCATCTCTTTGCCACAAGGCGACCGGAAGGGATACTCGAGGAAAGCTTCCTCCTCCTTCGACTTGCAGTGCTTCGTGCTGTTCGGCCGCACCTGTGAGAAGAAAAACCGCAAAAATTTTGCACTCTTCAGTGACGTCGCAATGTTCTTCGGGCGCGTGTCTTCTAGGAAAAGTCGGCCCTGCACTCACAAACACACAAAATAGTTAGGAATAGCTAACATGTACTATATATTCCATCCTTTAAACTATTTATCCCCCACCTGCAAGTCGACGTAGTAAAAATAACGTCGATGCTGGCCTTGCATATCATAAAACTCCTCACTATTGTCATATACACGGTATAACAATCAGTGTCCAGCAGAAGTTCTGCCAGCCCCCCAAGTGCTCAACCACAAGCCGAACCTCTTGATGTCTCGCAGCTGCTTGAGCTCCAAGTATTTGTCCTCATCATTTGTGCAGAACCCGCGCAGATAATTTGGTGTTGCTCTTAACGATGCACGTCGCCACGCCTGTAGCAGAGGCTTGTGCTGTCGACTCCCCCACACCAACACCATCACTAATAGGAAATCTAGCTCATTTCGAAAAGCCCATTTCAGAAGAGTGACATAAATGGGTAAGTTGGTGGAAATCACCAGCCAATGGGTACGACCGGTTCAGACGATGCTTTCGACCAACCGGATCGCAGAAATTTAATTTCGCCCAATCACAACCTTGGTGAAAGTCACCAATACCACTCGAGCGGGGTACCTTCGAAGAGTAACTTGTCACTCTTCAGTTGAGTGACTATAACGGTCGTCACTTCAAGGTAGCCGCTCCAAATTGAAAATGCCTGTGAATTGGTTGCTAGGTGGTGAAGCTTCTTGGGACTCGTTAGTGATCTCCACCCGCTCTAATACTGACAGTAAAAACGAGGGTTCCTTGTGTCGTAATGGGAAAGCCCAGCTTTGCAAGCCCGCGGGTTTGCTGATCTACGACGAAGACTGAACTCTGAAGGCGGGATTCCGACTGGGACGCAAGTTCAGGCATTAAGAGCTGCGGTTCCTAAACCGAGCCCCAGACGGCTATTAGACCGTCGTCTCGTGTCGGAGAAGTGTGTGGCGATGGCTAATCACACTCAAGAGCTGCTATTCGATGCAAAAGAACTGGATGCTGCAATGGAAGGCTTGCCTCTTTGGGTGCATGCTCACGTTGTGCCAATGAGGTGGCGACGTCAAGTTCTCACACATTTAGAGCCTATTTACACCCAGATGACGTTCTGTCGGAGCGAGGTGGTGCAAGGGTGGGGGTTACTACATCCACCATTCTTTCAGCCTAATATCGACTCATTCGAACGCCAACTCGGCTTCTTTGATCAAGCAGTGAAGTTACTCACAACAGCAATCAAAGAGTGTAAGACCAAGCTCTTGCAAGCGGAGGCCCTCGCAGCGTGTAGATACATCCAGTTGTGGATGCGAAGACTCCTAGCAAAGGTATTGATATGTTGAGTCCTGCGCTTCCTGGACTGTGGCACGTTATACTGACCATCGTATGATGTATTTTGTTTCGACGCCAGCGAGGGTTCTACACGAAGGTGGTCAAGCTGTCATATCACCACCGTGGCATCGTTTCCGGCATGTTTGACTCGATTGGCGGTAATTCCAAACTGACAATTCATCGACCAACCCAACGCGCCACACTCGAGTACCCACGCTCAGACAAGAGTTGGGACAGCTTTGGTTTGTGATCAGGACAAGACTGCATCATGCCGTCTACACCTGTAGATTTGCACTATCTATCCACAAGTCTAAACGAATCACGCTTCATGTTTTCGACTATCACAATATATATATTTGTGTTGTGAGTGATTTTCTTCTGATCAACCTGCTGACTCCGTAAATGACAAGCACGTGACGATCAAAACTTTCGTCGACCGTTTGTTTTGCTCTTTATCTCTTGACCCTCTGGTTCTCTTCCTTGGCGAACAGGTCGTCGAACTGACGTGACTGGTTAATGGGGTTACGCTGGAGGTTTGCCATGCGGAAGCGGAACTGCCGCCACGACGACCCGCGGTCTTCACGCGGCTCCAGCGTGTGGTGCAACTCCGTGAAGCGCTCCTCCTTATTCACGTACACGTCCGGGTTCGTGAAGAGGTAGCGCAGCGACATGCCCGTGGCGCCCACGGCGGCGAAGGAGGCGCAGAAGACGACGGGGAACGTGCCTTTGTCTGTGGTCCAGAGGTTGAGGAGCTTGTAGCCTCCGCGCTTGACGATTGGTCGGACCATCTTGTACTAGAGAGGAGGGGGTAGTGATAAGGACTCGTAACGCACAGGCGAGAGGAACTTGGAGAATGAAAGTCTTTACCAAGCATGTCAAGGCTTTAGAGCCACACGCAGACATCTTCATAGACACGAGAAGCATGCAGCCAGATACGCATCATTGAAACGTCGTACACATCGAGGCGAAATTGAATAATGACAAGAGGAAGTCGATAACTCGAGGTAATTTCATTAGATATACTTGATATGAGAGGAAAAGGCATGGTTGAAGTCGCTATAACGAGGGATCGCGTATCTGCCCGGCTACAAAGACAATCAAAGAAAAGCTCGGTATACCGGTATTACGGGAATGAACTATCCCCAAAATCGCGTATTTTTGTTGAAAATTATTTGTTCAAGAATATTGAGCCAATCAGCATTGGACCACCGGGACTTTTGAATTACAACAAGGCAAATCCTGAGTGACTTCAAAGGAAGCAACTGACGCGACTGCTGGCAAACGTATTCAGCGTGGACGAGTTGGACAAATAGCCGAACTCTGGCACGTTCTCGATTCTTAAATGCTACGCTCGTAATGAAAACAAAGGTGTATGCATGCCCTGATATTTGTCTTGGGCACTCGCCTAAGAATGTAGTGACGATCATAATAAAATTTCCTCGTCGCACACAATGCTCTCTTGAAGCGCAACTTGCAGCAGGACTTGCAACAGTTTTGGCCTCCGTAGCTTAAGAACAGCCCGTTTAAGCATATTTCAACCATTTTCGCATCCGCAATAACATGTGCATAGGAACTGGGCGATAAGAGGGCGCAAAATCTGTAGAACTTCAGCGACTTGACACTAGAGACACCGCATGAAAATCTCAATTACCAACTTACGAGCCAAAACCAATTTTGGATGACCAGCCAATCAACGTGCAAAATGAACTTCTTCGTATTTTGGGCATTTCGGTGGGTAGCACCGAATGTATACAAATACCGGTATGGATACAAAGTATTGTGCGTGTCTGCGACCTGCGACCCGCGACCCGCGACCTGCGCCCGTCCCACTTCGTGTCTTTGCAAAACGAGCAGTTATGACGGCGGTGCATTCATCCGCCTGTGACGTTTGACTTGCATACGCAGGCTGCCATGGACCAAGTTGCACTTCCACTTCTCTGTCTGCAATCGCCTCGACCATCATAACCTCTTCCGTCTTGGTTCGGCATTCGACTGATCGGCTCATTTCCAAACTTCCTCTCGACGGATCATACCAACTGATCCCATCGACTACTTTGTCCACTGCGACTGTAGCTCACTCAGCTCCAAGCACTCAAGCTCTCAAGCACTCAAACACTCCAACCTACCTCTCCTCAAACAAGATGGTCCAACCAATCGTCAAGCGCGGAGGCTACAAGCTCCTCAACCTCTGGACCACAGACAAAGGCACGTTCCCCGTCGTCTTCTGCGCCTCCTTCGCCGCCGTGGGCGCCATGGGCATGTCGCTGCGCTACCTCTTCACGAACCCGGACGTGTACGTGAATAAGGAGGAGCGCTTCACGGAGTTGCACCACACGCTGGAGCCGCGTGAAGACCGCGGGTCGTCGTGGCGGCAGTTCCGCTTCCGCATGGCAAACCTCCAGCGTAACCCCATTAACCAGTCACGTCAGTTCGACGACCTGTTCGCCAAGGTGGAGAACCAGAATGTCAAGAGATAGGTGGCTGACAAACCAACTAGTTAACTGACTGGGACTTGCTTCACACAGACAACTTTACGGTTGCGCCAGCGAATTTCTGTCGGTCATGGTGGATGTTGTTGGTCGCATGCCTCTGTCGTACATGTTTGATGCAGCTATACAAATGGTTGCTCTGTACTTTAGTACTTTAGTTTAAAATGGATCTGGACAGTCTTTCGACGAAGACAGCGAAAGCTCTACCGGTTCTACAATGACAAGAAAACAAGAAACACAAATACAAAACCGTGAAAACTTGACTTTGTGTCCTTCCATTGTTGTGTCTGTTGGACGTTAGAAGTATGGCACACAATTGTTGCCACTGGGTGTACTCTACGTACAATGTCGGTCAATGGAGGTAAGTTGCCTCTGCAGCCTTCAAGATTGCGGTGGTGGGCTCAGTTCGTCAACACGCTATCCCATCTCATGTCGGTTCATGAGCTGTACTTGGTTTTACTAAGGACTATACTTTATCCAAATCATGTCACTCCATTATCCCACCCCGCCTCACTCACTTCATTCATTCACTTCAGTCAGTCTCACAGCTCCACCTACAGACTCCCCAAGTACATTGAGTTATGGCTGCTGATCTCTGGTGGGTTGGCGTGTTGGTCGCCGGCGTTGTGGTGGGCGTCTCCGTCGTCGTAAGTCTCCCCCTCCCCTTCTCTCCAATTATTAAAACTCCTATTAACACTATTCATTCCCCAGTCTTTCATCGTGACGAAGCTCCGGGCTCCAGGCTTCCAAGTGGATGGCAAACACGTGTTCATCACTGGTGGAAGCTCTGGACTGGGGCTGGGACTGGCCAAGAAGTACGCGCAGAAAGGAGCTAAAGTCTCCATTGTGGCGCGTGGTCAGTCCAAGCTGGAAGAAGCTCAGAAGGAGATCGAGGCCGTCCGTAAGAACGCTGAGGTTGGAGTTTTCAGCCAGTCTTGTGATGTCACGGACTTTGCCAGTGTTCAGGCGGCTGTGGATGCTGCTAACAAGTTCCATGGACGTGCTACGGACCACGTGGTGTGTTCGGCTGGTCTTGCTGTCCCTGGCTACTTCCTGGAGCAGGATGTGAGTGTGTACAAGAAGATCATGGACGTCGACTACTTTGGAACGCTGCATGCCATCAAGGCGGCTCTTCCAGCTATGGTGAAGCGCTCTGAAGAAGGAGGTGAAGGCGGTCAAATTGTGATGGTGAGCTCCGGCCTGGGACTCATCTCGTGGATTGGCTACGCGCAGTATGCTGCCCCTAAGTATGCTCTGCGCGGACTGGCGGAGTCGCTGCGTAACGAACTGAAGCTTTATGGCATCCGTGTGAGCATCTTCTACCCAGGCAACATTGACTCACCTGGATTTGTGGAGGAGAACCGTACGAAACCTCCTGAGACCAAGACCATTGAAGGTGTGAGTGAGCCGCTGCACCCAGACAAGGTGGCGCAGTCGTTGATCAACGGCGTGAGCAACGGCGACTTCAGCATCACAAACGACCCCATGATCTTCATCCTGCGCGTCCTGGCCAACGGTGTGGCACCTCGCTGGAACACCATGATGGAGACCGTGATGCTTCCCCTTCTTATCCCCATTCAAGTGGGTTTTGGCTTCTTCATGGATTTCATCGTGTGGCAGACCAAGCGAGCTCGTGAGAAGAAATCCAAGGACCAGTAAGATGCGAGAGAAGAAGAGTGTGGCTGGCTTAACACGAAAAGGAGAGAAAGAGATATAAAGACTTGTGAAAGGTGTGCTGTTGTTTGTTTCTAATGTTTGCTAACCTAGCTTGACCTCCTATTAGTAGTGGTGTTGGCATAGTTGGTTTTATCCCCGTCGTTTGCTGAGACGCCACGAGTCAGGCGGATTAAAGCGGTCGTAAAGCGGCTCGATTTTCTCATTTCGCTTGCGCTTGGAGAGCTTGGTCGGGTCGCCCTTCTTGAAGAAGGCCGGAGCCAGCTCGACGAGCCACTTGGGGTCAATTGTCATGGTATTGCGCATATACTCCTTCGTGGTGAGCACGAGTTCGTGATACAGTACCCACTCTGGGCTTTTGTTAAACAGCGCACTCGATGGATGGATGTACACGGGCTGCCCTTCAACCATGGTGCGATAGCCCTCCTGTGGGTCTTTCTTGGCTGTGTTGGCAAAGTACCCAGCAACGATGGCGCGCCGAACCTTGTTAAGATTCTTGCCACACGAAACCACATCCATTTTGTAGCGATCCAAGATCGACAGTAGCTGTTTGCGCACGTCCTGTGCTCGACGGATAGCACGAGCCTGAATAAAATTATCGTAGCACCATGGGTTCGAGAACTTGGAATTCTCCCATGCCTGATACACAGATAACATAGTCAGGTGATCGCCTTCGGGCTGGTGAAACTTGGCTTTCTTTTGGTCTGCCTGTGCTTGCTTCTCCTTCGGTCGGAAGAACACCGTCTCCACCGATAACATAGCAACGATTGTCAGCACTTCCTCCGCACAGCCGAGCACCACCGATGTTAATAGCACCTTGGCATTCTTTGGTTCCACCGGGAATTCAGCCATCTTCTTTCCTAGCCGCGTCAGCAATCCTTCATCATCCAGTGCACCAAGTGCGTATAGATTCTCTAGAGCCATGACGAGAGCATCTTGCGGCGGCGGGTCCATAAAGTCAAACCCCATGAGATCATTAATGCCCATCGCCTTCATTTGAAGTACAACAGAACCCAAGTTGGCACGTTGGATTTCCGGCACTGTTGTCGACAACATTTCGTTCTTGTACGCATTCTCCGTGTACAAACGGTAGCATTTACCTGGACCTGTACGCCCAGCACGACCGGCACGCTGACGTGCGGAGGCCTGTGAGCATGGCACCACTACCAACGAGTCCATCCCGATCTTCGAATTGAAAGCATTTTGCTTGCAAAACCAGGATCCACAACGTAATAGATACCATCAATAGTCAAGGATGCTTCAGCAATGTTCGTCGCCACCACGCACTTGCGAGAGCCCTTGGGCGCTGGATCAAAGATACGCGATTGCATTTCTGAAGGTAGAGCACCGTACACTGGGAGGATAATGAGCTCCGGAGCCAATGCACGCTCTTGTAACGCCTTAATACGCTGGTACAGCACTTCGCACGCTGTGTCGATTTCCTCTTGGCCCGTTAAAAGAGCAAGATGTCACCTTCAGGCTCGGACAGGTGAATTTGCATCACACAGAGCAGCGACGCGTCCAAATAATCTAGTTCAGGCTCCTTCGTGTACAGAATTTCCACAGGGAAGGTTCGTCCAGGGATCGTGAAAATAGGGCAGTCGAAGAAATATCGCGAGAACTTCTCTGCATCAAGTGTTGCTGATGTCACAATGATTTTCAAGTCCTTCCGCTTCCGCACAAGGTCTTTTAGAAGGCCGAAGAGTACATCTGTGTTGATCGTCCGCTCATGGGCTTCATCAAGCATAAGCGCACTGTACTTCGACAGGGTAGAGTCGGCCAAATATTCTCGTAGCAACATACCTTCCGTCATGTACTTGATTACCGTTTCTGGGCTGGTGACGTCTTCAAAACGCATCGAGTAACCAACTTCCTGTCCAAGCTCACATCCAAACTCTTCAGCCACACGCTTTGCGACGGACGAAGCGGCCACACGACGAGGCTGCGTGCATCCAATGATACCAGTAGATGTCAAACCCATTTCGGCCATGTACTGTGTCATTTGTGTGGTCTTACCAGAGCCAGTCTCTCCAATAACGACCAGCACCTGATTTTCTGCAATAGCCTTCATCAACTGACGCTTGAGTTTGAACACGGGCAGACTCTCGCGCTGCTCCAAAATGGTTTTATTGGAGACGATACCGTACGAAAGATTCTTCCCCACCGATTTTTGCTTCCACTCTGGCAGCTCGAACGATGTACCCATGTTAATACCACGTAGCTCCTGTGCGAAATGTCGCTCACCAGCCTCTGGCATCGGATCTTCCCAAGGACGGTTGAGATCTTTCGGGATGGAATCAATAAGCTGGTTTGCTTGTGTCTGGCGCAACTCACGACGTTCTTTGGCCAGATTGGACTGCGTCATAGCTGCTCTCTGCATTGATCCATCAGGATTCTTCACAATTTTTACGGGTGACAACTCGTGACTCAAGTGCGTTTGACCGCGGAGAAACACTGGCTCGTCCTCATTCAACTCCACCTCGAAGTCTTCCTCTGTGGCTTCAGTGTTCAGAAGCCCGTGCTCTTCATCAAACGTCGGGTAGTCCTCCACAGAGAGCACGCCAGAATTAATAAGCTGCTGCACTTCCCACCTTTCGGGTGAAGACATGCGCTTAGTAGCACGTTGCGGCTTGCTGTCATCTTCATCCAGCTGCTGCGAGCTCTGCATACCAGGCGCTGACGGGTTAATCCATGAGCGCGGATCAGCTGATTTGCTTTCCTGACGCGCGCGCTCGGCACCGTCATTTGAGCGCATCGGCATAAGGTCTTGCCCTGTCTTCTGGTCTACATCTCGCATAGACATGGACAACTTGACACCTGAAATCGAGATCAGCTTCACCTTAACTCGATCTCCACGGTTGATGAACTCCTTCACATTACTCACGCGACTCGTTGACAGATTCGACACGTGCACCAAACCCTCCTTCTTCTCTCTCCCAAACCCGTCAAGCTCCACAAACACACCGAAGTCCATGACCTTTGCCACACGTCCATCATAGATGCCATAGAGCTCCAAGTCGCGCTTCTCCTCCCTCCCACGTCTGTCATAATCATCTCGTCGCTCATCTCGACGGCCATAGCGGTCGTCCCTATCCCGTCCTCGACTCCTGTCTCTCTCCCTGTCATTTCTGCGTCCACGTCGTCCTTCCGAGCGAGATCTCGACCTCGATCTGGGGTGGCGTCTCCCTCTGCTTCTCTCCTCTCGTCCACGACTTCTATCACGTCCGTAGCGGTCTTTATCATCACATCTCCGTTCTCTTGATAGGTCTCGTGCGCGTTGACCACCACTCTCTCTGTCCTTCGTTATAGAAGCCTTGGCTTCTGCTACTGGTTTCTTGGTCTCCTTTTCGTCCTCAATAGCAGCCCCAGAGATGTCTTCAGCCGTCAGCTGCTCATCATCTCGGATCTGGTGTTTTTCTTTCCCTTGAAGTGTCTAAACCTGCTGGTTGCTTCATTTTACGCGGTGCCATGGTCTGTACGATGCGATAAAGGTTCTCAGCCAGTGCGGGAGGCAGCGGCAGCTCGTCCTTCTTGATGGAGGCCAGGAAGGTGGCGCAGCTCGAGCTGCCGCGCACCAGGTCGATGACGAACTCAGCCAGCGTCTTGTCACTCATACCCAAATGGTTCTCCAGCGCCTGGCATACCTTGGACACGAGACTGAGCTCTTGCAACTTCTCCATCTTTGGCTCGGCGATGCGGATGGCGAGTGAAGGTCGAGGGACGGAGGTTGTGGAGCGTTCCAGAATGTGGGTCAGATATATATATGGGAGGTCATCTGGAACGTTGATGTGAGTGGATGGGGCTGGATTTAACGCGTCGTGATTGGACGCCTTTTCCAGCGCTGGGTCCCAAATTCAACTTGCCTTCGTGACCCAGCGGCGATTCAGCAAAGTCCGGAAGCTCATACTGCGTCACAGTATTGATCTCCTGCCACCATGGACGCTACTCCGCCGCACCACCAACAATTGACTATGTCTGGCTCTTATCTTTCCGTTGGTGTGGATCTGCATGCCATGTCAGCTGTACAGCCGTTGCCAGCCGCTCCGGAGCCTATGCCGATGGCCATCTCGCCTGTAGCAATCCGAAGTGGGACGGAGGCCTTGTTCAGTGGCTCAGCTAAGCACGAAGGCATGTTCAATGAAGCGATGGTGAGTCCAACACCCGCTTCTCCAGCGCTGTCTCCTGGGGCTTCGCGGGACAAGTGGCAGCAGAAGCGTCACGTGTGAGACGCCTGATTGCGGCAAGAGCTTCGACTCCAAGTGGGCGCTCATCAGGTGCGTCTATTGATTAAGAGATGAAGAAGCTGGTTGCTGACTATTTACTGGTGCTGGTATATTTGCAGACATATCCGTGTACACACGGGTGAGAAGCCGTTCCCATGCACGTATCCGTCGTGTGACAAATCCTTTGCCGAGAAATCTGCCATGACGCGGTACGCTGAGATCTTGAGAGGCTGTACAAGTTCATTTTTTTTTTACTAACTTGCTACTTTGTTAATATTGTTTTTAGTCACTTGCAGACACACTCTCGTGACAAACCTTTTAAGTGTACATATGCAGGCTGCTCCAAGAGCTTCAAGGGCAAAGACTATCTGGAGTTCCACTTAAAGATTCACGCCGAGGGCAACCCGTATGCCTGCGAACATCCGCTGTGTTCCAAGACGTTTTGTAGTCCCAAAAGCCTCAAGAAGCACATCAGGTTGTGGCACAACCCTGGTGGTAAGAGCACCTCAACAGAGGAACAGCTTCGGGAACGCATCTGTAAGATGACTGTGCGTGGCAAGGAGAAGACTCGCAAGTTTGAGACTACCATTCGGAACCTCATGGAAGAGAATGAAGCGCTGAAACGGAGGATCCTCGAGTTGGAAGGTCAGCAGCAACATCAACAGCAACAGCAATTGAAACTCGAGCTATGATTGTTCGCTCCGTTTGTTGCCAGAAAACTTGCGTTTGAAGCGAGTTGAACACACGTGCGAGTGATTTATTGGGATTTGATGCCAAGAGGCAGAAGAAATGAGTCACGTGTGTTTTGTTTGTACATGTTCGTACCTAGGTAGTATTGCGTGTGGTGGGCGACCAGAAAGCAGCACAAAGTCAGTTCGAACTGGCCAACGCGCAAGTCGAAGCGCATGCCTTTTGTAAATGAATACGAATTTTGGGCCTTGACCCACCTTTTACTTCTAACGGTAATGGAATATGGATGCACCCGAAGCAGACAAGGAAACCTCGTACGTGTTCTGTAGAGCCGAAGGCTTCCATTTCCATATTCAATAAACTACCTGAGTGAAAAACGAAGGCGGAGGCGAAAGACCAATCGAGCAGCAGAGCTGAAGGATGTTATCGATCGTTTTTCCTTACATGCCTCGCGGCTTCGGTCCGCCAGCCGCCTTAGCCATGATGATCTGGTCAACACGCAGCACCGTGACGGCAGCGTCAGCACCCAGGCGAATAGCAGACATCTTGGTCTGTAGGTGGTCCCAGATGCCCTTGTCCAGAGCATCAGGAATTACGTGCGACTCCTGCTCGTTCTGTAACAACACAAACACACACCAGTCAGTATACGTGATACTCCACATGCAGCATATTTTCTACACAAAGTCGCTTACGTCGACATCCACACCACCGTTGACGTTACCCGCCGCGTGGGCAGCGTACAAGCTAGAGATAACCTCAGTGGCCATCTGACCGGAGTTTTCAGCCAGAATCCGGGGCACAACTTCAATAGCGTCACCGAACTTCTTGATAGCGTACTGATCCAGACCAGGCGTAGCCTCGCCGAAGCTCTTGATCTGGCGCGACAGCTCAATCTCAGTAGAACCAGCGCCAGACACGAACCGTCCGTCCCGGCAGATAGCCTTGACGCAGTTAACACCGTCATCGATAGCGCGCTCGATGTCGTTGAGCACATTGTCAGTACTAGAACGCAGAACGATCGTAGAGATCTTGGCGTCCTCCTGGTCCTGCTGGAAAACAGTCACCTTCTTGCCGCCGATCTCCTTCACAGTCACACTGTCACAGAAGCCCATCTCATCAGGCGTGGGGGCACCCAGTCGCACGAGTGCGTTAGCGTTCACAGCACGGCAAAGACGGCGCAGCTCCCACTTGGACGTGATCTTAATAGCCATAAGGTTGTACTTCTCCAAGAAGTGCATCGCCATCTCGCTGATGCTGCCGCCCGACACCACCACCGTCGCTCCGGAATCGTTGATAGCACGAACCGCTTCCTCCAGGTGCTTCTCCTCACCCTTGTTGTAGTTCATGAGCTCGTCAGCATCCTTAATGAGCACCGTGCTCTTCGCCTCGGTCGACGAGATTTCAATGCCGCAGCCGAACACTGCGATCTTGGCATTCAGTGCCTTCTTCACCCCACCCTCTGTGTTTCTCTGAATGACCATACCACGAATCACCGTCGAGTCATGGAGGTTGCCTCCCATGATCTTAGCTACGCGGATGTTGTCCACATTGATGGACGGCTTCTTGGGGGCAGCAGGCATCACATTAAGACAGGCCTCAGACACCAGCTTCGCCAGCAGATCTTCGTATCCGTACTGCTTGGACGCGAGGGACGTCTTGATAGCCTTCTGCAGCTCCTCTTGGTCGCGCGGGTTCTTTACCTGCACAGTCTGCAGCTTCTGCAGGATCTCCTGGCACTTGTCGTGGGCTTTCTGGTAGCCAGTAACGATTTCACTGGCGTGCAGTCCCATACGCAGCAGACTGGCAGCCTCCATAAGCAGCTCACCAGCCAGAGCCACGACCAGACACGTGCCATCGCCATAGTCGTTCTCCTGCATCTTAGCGGCCATCACGACCATACGAGCGGCCGGGTGGATGACCTCCAGCTCCTTCACAATGGTAGCAGTATCACTCGTCACGAAGATACGCTCCAAGTGGTTAATAACGAGCTTGTTCATGCCGTTGGGGCCCAGAGACGACCGCGTGATAGCCGCGAGCTGCTTGACGGCGTCGATGTTCTTGGCCACAGCCTCGTCCACGCCCTCGAAGTGCTTGTGGCCGTCCTTGAGCATGGACGAAAGGCCGCCGGCCACGTTCAATCCCATTGACTTGGACATAGTGGAGCAGTCAAGAGCTACGAAGTGCTTGGGTTTGCTTGGTGTATGGGATCTTGGCTCCCCTCTTTGTTGTGGGCCGCCACACACACAACCAGTACATGATTTTATCCAATCAAAAGCATAGAATTTGGATTTCAACCAATGGAGGAGACAAACTTTTCTGTCCGACTTGTTGTGTCTAGATTAGTAGTAAAACAGACAGTTAAAACCGGACAACATCCCCAATCACCACTGGACCAGCAGCCATAGACAGCATCAAGGGACAGAGAGCTGCACCTCCATGGACGGTTTCTCGCTCAACATTGCGGCATCAAGCGGCACTCGCAAGCCCACTAAGAAGAAGAATACCTTCCGAGCCAAGCAGCAGGCGAAGCGCGCTAAGTCGAAGGCTGGGAAGACCGGCAAAGTTCAACAGAAGCCTCGTGAACAGACGAACGGACACAAACAAGTCGAACGAGCTCCTCGCAATGAAAATAATGACATACAGCAGCAGAAATTAATACCAGAGAAACCTACGACAAAAGTTGAAGCTGTGAAGGTTGAAGCCGCCAGTGAAAGTTATGAAGAAGAAGAATTGAAAGTGGTGCCAGCTGAGCCTCAAGAGCCGACGGAAGACGTGGAACCGAAGCAGGAAAAGGAGGAGACAGAAGAGCAAGAAGATGTTGCTACTAATGAGGAGCAGGAGAAGGCTACTGATACGACAACTGAGAAGGCCAAGGCGTTCGGTACACGTCGCAACCCGAACAAGGAGGGCTACACAGTGGAAACGTTCACCCAGTCGCGTGTCAAGATCGACAATGTGCTGTCAAGCCTTTGACATCGTCGGAGAGTCAAAAGATTTTCGCCGCTGATACATTTGAATCGATGGAGATGGCTGAGAAACTTGTAAACGTGCTGAAGAAGGACGCAGACAGCGGAGGATTTGGCTTCGCACAACCGACCAACGTGCAAGTGCATACGATCCCATCTGTGCTGACTGGCAATGACATTTTGGTGAAGAGTGAGACGGGGTCCGGTAAAACGTTGTCGTACTTGCTGCCTATTGTTCAAAAACTGCAGGCGGTGTCGCCACGGATCCAGCGGCAAGACGGCTGCATGGCGCTGGTACTAGCACCGACGCGTGAGCTGTGTACGCAGATCTTGGAAACTGCTTGCAAGCTCATTAAGCCGTTTGTGTTCTTAGTGCCGGGTGCTATCATCGGTGGTGAGAAGAAGAAGGCCGAAAAGGCTCGCCTGCGTAGAGGAATTACCATTCTGATTGCTACCCCTGGTCGACTAGCAGATCACTTGGTAAACACACAGTCGTTTGACTACTCAAGCTGCAGTTCTTGGTGCTTGATGAGGCCGATCGATTGTTAGATATGGGTTTTGAGAAGCAGATCACGCAAATTTTGACAATCCTTGATGGCAAGAAGGCAAGTCAAAAGCGACAGAACATTTTGGTCTCCGCGACTATCAACAGCGGAGTACAGCAGTTGGCCAAGATGAGTTTGTCGAACCCGGTATTAATCGATGCAGACAAGGTTACTAGTGGAGCGGAGGCACCTTCCGCATCGGAGATCAAGCCTGGAAGCCAAGAAAAGTTCTCCACCCCGCACCAGCTGGTGCAGCACTTTATGCTTGTCCCAGCAAAGGCACGACTCTGCGCGCTGACTTGCTTCTTGCGTGAGGAACTGCGCTACGCGCCGCGTGCTGGCCAAAGAGATGGAAAATGCAAGATCGTGGTGTTCTTGTCTACATGTGATGCAGTGGACTTCCACTATGCACTGTTCCGCAAATGCGCATGGCCAACAATCAAGGGGTCGTCTGAGGAACCTGAGAACGAAGGTAGCGTGGCGTCACTGTTTGGTGGCCAAGGTGCTGTGTTTCGCCTGCACGGTAATATTCCTCAGCAGGAGCGTGTGAGTACGTTCAAGAACTTCTGTTCGTCAAGTTCGGGCGTGTTGCTCTGTACTGATGTGGCTGCTCGTGGACTAAATCTGCCAACAGTCAAGTGGATTGTACAATACGACCCGCCAACGGAGACGCGTGACTACGTGCATCGTGTTGGCCGAACGGCCCGAAGTGGTAAACAGGGTAGCAGTCTACTGTTCCTGATGCCGTCCGAGTCGGAGTACCTCGACTACCTGAGCAAGCAGAATCTGAAGCTAAACGCGTTGAGCCTTGAGAAAACCGTCGCACGCGTAGGAAAGTACGGCGGGTTCGCCACTTCCTCGCGTAAGAAGCTGATGCACGAGGTTGTGCAGAGCGACCTGCAGTTCCTCTACGAGCAAACATTGTTGGCGGACAAGGAACTGTTCGAATTGGCCTGTCAATCTTTTCACTCGTTTGTTCGAAGTTATGCCACACACTCCTCAGATACGCGCCAGATTTTCCATGTGCGTAGCCTACACTTTGGTCACGTTGCCAAAAGTTTCGCGCTGCGGGACCCACCTGCATCTTCGAAATTGCGTGATACAGGACGAAATGCCAAGAAGGGTACGCTGCACAAGCGCAAGGAGCGTGAAGACAAACAGCAAGCTGTGGTCGCCAAGAGGAACAAGAAGATGCGTGACGAGAAACGTCGGTACGCGCAGTACGTCTCAGAGTTCGCCGACTAACCTACGTATCTACAATCAGAACATAGAGCAATTTCTTTTTCTGCTGTGTTTCAGCCTTTTCGTATCTATTGCATTGGATGGATAAAGTTATCACACATATATCAGCATCACTTATGTGCTCTTCCTCTTCTTCGACTTTTGCTGTTTGGCCTTGCTTTTTTGCCACCTGCCTGCTTCTCAGCCTTAACCTTGGTCTTCGTGTTCTTCTTAGCCGGAGCAAACAGCGGCGCAAAGGCTTGTACAATATCCGTTTCGCTTGTAATCTCCAATACCTCGCCGCCAATAGCAATCGCTGGCCTTGGGAACGCCCTGTCATACCACAACACAACAGTCAATAAACAAATGGCTCCTGTCATCCTCTCACGACAACAATCACCATACCGGAGCAGAGTCTGCAACGCGAATGCAGCGCTAAAGCACTGCTGGGCCTTGATAGTTTCCTCCTTCTTGTGTCCATTCACCTCTAAGAAGTGCCCCACAACCAATTGAGAAGCCTTGGGGTTCTCCAATTGCAGCTCAAGAACCGAGCGAACTCGTACACGACAGCGTCCCGTTCGTGCATCCACTGCAGCTTCTGCACTGCAAACACGCGCTTTTCCACGTCGAAAGCGCCAACTATGAGGTTCCAAGTATTCACCCTCGTCTTGCTCTTCGTCCGTGCCTTCATCGTTCTCTTGAGTCTTTACAGCCTTGGTAGCGCCAGGTTTACTGCTTTGCACCAGTGCCAAGAGCGTCTGGCGCTGCTCCTCCGTCTTGCAAAGCCCCATAATCAAGTCCAGACCATACTGAGAACCTTTAGGAAGAACCTGTGGACGTAAAGTAGGTGCCAATGCCTCCACCACGTCCTGGAGCTGCCGCACAGCTGACAACGGATCACTCGCCATTGCGCCGTTCGATGGTCAGGAATAATAGTGAATGGCTGCAAGAATAAAGTTAATTTTTATCTAATGCCACGTTCTGATTCGCTAATAAGTTGAAATATTTCAAATAAAACGAAATTCAGGTTATATTTCACTTGGTGATCCACCATGATGGCTGCAGCGCTGCCCGTGGAGGGCGAGGAAGCCGTGGACGTGCTGGCTATTCGACGTCGTATGCAGCAAGGTATTCCCCGCAAGACGTTCAGGAATATCTCTGGCGAGTTCGTCTAGAAGCTGAGGGATTCCGGACGTGGTGGTGTCAGACGTGGACCCACGTCGGTTCGATGCGCAGCAAACCAGGAACTTGCCAAATCTGCAGGCTTTTGGGTCCAAAACAACAGCAGAAGAACGACTTCCTGTCGATCAATGGAGAAACGAATTACTGGCGGAGTTTGCAGAGTTACGGCAGCTAATTGCACGCTGGGAGGACATCGGGCCGCCTAAAAGGAGCCTGGAACAGGAGAGATTCTACGCACCAATGTGCCCAGAATGAGTGACGAAGACGGCTGGATCGTCTTCTTCTTCGGCAAACCGGAGGCAGAGAAGGCTGCAACACCACCACATTTGAGATTACTATTGCAGTTTGACCAGGTGCTGACAAGGAGGTTGCTGGACTACCATGCTGCATGGCTCAGTGATGACGGGATGGCGGTGCTGTCTCGAGCAAGAGCAGTGTGGATCTATGCACTGCTGGCAAGGTTAGATAAACCGGTGCATGCCAGTGTGGCAGCAACGATTCGGCAGATATTAAGGAGCTGTTGGACGATGAGATGTGAGCTGGAAGAACCTTCGGATACGCAACTCAAGGCGCTCAACATTCTCATTGTCGTCGCTGGAGACTTCTTCGGCCAGCTGCATGACTTGGAATGAACAGTACCGGTGTTGTGTTTCCCTCGAAGATCGATTGTGCTTTCCCACGACGATAACGGATACGAATCTCTCTGGTAGTAGAAGGGCTACACTGTATGGGTAGAAGTCCACAAGGCCACGAGGCGATCGTCGTCCAAGACAAACACAAGGTGGGTGGTTATATTGTCTGTTGCCATGAGCTGAAGAGCAAATAGCTTTGTACTACCGGTAGTATACCAGGTGGAGTCAAGTACTGTAAAGCCAGGCTAGCGCGGCTGTAGCTGAGCTGCCAGCATAGCAAAGAAACGGTGGTGTTAAACCGCTGTATTTACCATGTGTGGACTTTGAAGGCAGACCATGACTGTGCCCACGAAGATAGTGGCAAATAGCGCGCACCAGTAGATTGCAAACTCCAGTGTTTTTGTTCAAGACTCATTTAACAAAGCACTCTACCTTATCGTCACAAACTCCATTCTCCGACTTCCGGCACTTGTTCGGGCTCGTCACAGCTCGCTCACCTCGTGGTGACCTTTACTAATTAGTATTTGCAAAGAAACCTTTGCATCAGCAATGCGGTATATCAACACAACAACTGAGAAGGAAAGCGGAGTTCAAAACAAACTCGTAGTGTTCACAGTTGTGTATTTGTGTTTCTTGTTTTCTTGTCATTGTAGAACCGGTAGAGCTTTCGCTGTCTTCGTCGAAAGACTGTCCAGATCCATTTTAAACTAAAGTACTAAAGTACAGAGCAACCATTTGTATAGCTGCATCAAACATGTACGACAGAGGCATGCGACCAACAACATCCACCATGACCGACAGAAATTCGCTGGCGCAACCGTAAAGTTGTCTGTGTGAAGCAAGTCCCAGTCAGTTAACTAGTTGGTTTGTCAGCCACCTATCTCTTGACATTCTGGTTCTCCACCTTGGCGAACAGGTCGTCGAACTGACGTGACTGGTTAATGGGGTTACGCTGGAGGTTTGCCATGCGGAAGCGGAACTGCCGCCACGACGACCCGCGGTCTTCACGCGGCTCCAGCGTGTGGTGCAACTCCGTGAAGCGCTCCTCCTTATTCACGTACACGTCCGGGTTCGTGAAGAGGTAGCGCAGCGACATGCCCGTGGCGCCCACGGCGGCGAAGGAGGCGCAGAAGACGACGGGGAACGTGCCTTTGTCTGTGGTCCAGAGGTTGAGGAGCTTGTAGCCTCCGCGCTTGACGATTGGTTGGACCATCTTGTTTGAGGAGAGGTAGGTTGGAGTGTTTGAGTGCTTGAGAGCTTGAGTGCTTGGAGCTGAGTGAGCTACAGTCGCAGTGGACAAAGTAGTCGATGGGATCAGTTGGTATGATCCGTCGAGAGGAAGTTTGGAAATGAGCCGATCAGTCGAATGCCGAACCAAGACGGAAGAGGTTATGATGGTCGAGGCGATTGCAGACAGAGAAGTGGAAGTGCAACTTGGTCCATGGCAGCCTGCGTATGCAAGTCAAACGTCACAGGCGGATGAATGCACCGCCGTCATAACTGCTCGTTTTGCAAAGACACGAAGTGGGACGGGCGCAGGTCGCGGGTCGCAGACACGCACAATACTTTGTATCCATACCGGTATTTGTATACATTCGGTGCTACCCACCGAAATGCCCAAAATACGAAGAAGTTCATTTTGCACGTTGATTGGCTGGTCATCCAAAATTGGTTTTGGCTCGTAAGTTGAAGTTTTTCCTCTATTGATTCCTTCCATACATTTACGATTATACCTAATTGGCGCCAAAGATGAAGCCGCAGACCTCTCTGAAGCATAGCGAGCAATTATTCCTGGAGGAGACTGCGCGTCAACGTATCACCACGTACGATGGCAACACGTGGGAGTACTATGACTCGGGAAAACTAAGCGCTGCGAATACTGGGTTGCCACCATTGGTGTGTCTTCCTGGAACAAGCGGCGTGGCCCGATGCTTCCATCTACAGCTTCAAGCGCTAGGTGCCAAAGGCTATCGAGTCCTAGCGGTGGGGATAATTGACTGGCCTGGAGGACCACGTTCTCTTCGCTGACCTTATCGTGCTAAATGCAGGTCCAGTACCCGATCGTTTGGACACACGAGGAATGGATTCACAGCTTTGATCGGTTCCTTATAGCTATGAATCTACCTGAAGTAAGTTCTTGCTTTTAGTGTTTACTCTGGTGTTTGTACTTACTCCAGCGCGTTATGTGCACTAGATCCATGTGTATGCGGTGTCTTTGGGTGCATACTTGATCCAGGTGCCGTGAGTGAACAGTGTAAAATGTGTTGGCATGCTGACTTAATTGAGTGTTCGTCCGTTGTATTTGGTATCTGGAAATGAACAGCGCTACATAGCCCTCTATCCGGAACGTGTGGCATCCTTAGCTATGACTCAAGGGTTTTGCGATACGAGTGTGTACGGCGCAAACGCCCCGTGCATCAAAATGTAAGCGGCTTGCAGCATAGCCGTTCTGGAACTGTCAAGATGGTCATCTAATACTAATTGCTGTATTGTGCAGGCTTCCTTTCATGCCAGACTTCTATGTGCGGAAGTAAGTGGCATTAGTCGAATTCTGGATACCAGTACTTGGAATGAGAATTGCAATATTTGGTGTCTCGGCATGTAGATACATCGTGGAACATTTCCCAAGGCCTGCATCGTGCTCAAGTGCACAAACAGAAGCGATCAACTACATGATGGATCAGGTAAGACGCCACGTTCGACATTTGCTGTCACTGCGCAATGTGCTACAAAGACGTTCTAGTCACGTGCTTTGGGATCGTCTTACTGAAGCACATTGTGAGCATATACCGTCAAAACGTGAGTATAGTAGGTGATATACATCATCACTTTCTGGCGCGTGCCAACATTCGCCTTTTTATCCCGACCGTTTTTCCTGCCAAATGGCATGCAACTTCATTGGCCGACGACATGCGTCATCGAGCACTACGCAACAACACCACGTTTAACAGCAGCAGAAACTCCTTCGTCTACTGCCGCGTTCTCCATTTGCACGTTTGCCCCAGTGATCTCCACACCCAAGCCTCAAGACTCCATTTCAGCGGTGAAAATTGACGAGCATTGCGTTCGCAGTGCATTGATTTGACACGTTTATTCACATTTCAGTGGTGCGTGTCTGCTGCGCCATTCCCGGTGGCAAAGCCAAGCACTGCGCTCCATAGTGAATTCAAAACTGAAGCGAATTGAAATTCAAAGACGAAGCAAAGACACGGAACGGACCCCCAAATTCATAGAGAAACGCACGGTATCAATAATATTGATTCAATATGCGGGGCGGAAGCAGAGGTGGCGAGGCCATTTGGAAATTGGCAGTCCGGAAGACACTCAAACTCATGTCAACAGCAGTTTACTCGAAACGGTTCATCAGCGTTTCGGCGCTCCTGCTCTACGGATACTCGTCGTACCCCATTGCAAAGCCCACCAGCACGCACTCGCTGCGGTTGGCGCAAGGTTTGGACTCCCACGAGTTAGACCGACAGGATGAATTCGCCATCAACGTCCGGAAAATTGCGGCTCGAGTGGGTGTGAAAAACCCGGAGCGGTTATCGATTCGCGTCGGTGAAGAGTGTTCGGGGGCATCTATGGGGGCCAACCTCACTATTGATCGCCGTGGGGCATGTATTGTATTGCCCATGGAACTCTACGATGCCTTCTACGCACCGTCACATCTGCATGAGAAGTATGACATCCCAAAGGCGGACGAAATCGACTTTGTGCTGGCTCATGAAAGTGCACACATCGCCAAAAATCACTCGATGCTGACAGGAGCTTTCCTGCCAGTGTCGCTCGTGGGCAGTTGCTACGCCATCAAGAAAATCCCAAACAAGATGGTGGCGGGCATTGTCGGTGTGCTGGGAATTGCTGGCGGCAACTTGCTGCTGTCCTGGAGCTTAGAGCATCAAGCCGATCAAGTTGCAGCGGAGAAAGGATATGCACGTGGCGGAATCAACTGCTTCCAGAGGAAGCTTTTGCGGAACTGTGAGATGCGGTCGGTATTAAACACGTGGCTCATTACGGAGAAGGGCAACTATTTGGGAGACACATCGCACCCGCTACTGACTTCACGAATTGAGCGCCTCAAACTCATGGCAACCGTCGAGCCTACGAAGACTAGCGAAGCTGCTACGTGCTAAGCACGATACAGGTTTGTTGGGATAGAAGACGATCGGTTCGAGAGCATAACAGTGTAAATTATAGAATATAGCTATACTGCTTTGATGAATATTTCGTGGGTCAGCACTCGCCAAGGCTTAAACAACGTATTGTGATAGCGTGCAAGCGATCAAGACCGTGACTGTGCAGGCGTCCACCCATGCAATGTACCCTTGCATTGCAAACAGAGATTCGTATCCGTTATCACCACACTATAAAGTCTGTAACGTTATGCTGACTGTAGCATAATTGAAATGGTGGTGTGTTTAGCCGCTTTATTGACTAATATCGACCCTGTTGATGACAGAGGATCAATAGCTGCAGGCAATATTAAGAGAGGGTACAAACAGATTGGAAACTCCGTGTTTTGCGTCCAAGATCAACTGAACTTTGCTCGAATTATATGCGATGCCATATTTCGCCACTCGGCTCACGGTGAACCTTGCTGCCTAGTATTTGCAAAGAAACCTTTGCATCAGCAATGCGGTATATCAACACAACAACTGAGAAGGAAAGCGGAGTTCAAAACAAACTCGTAGTGTTCACAGTTGTGTATTTGTGTTTCTTGTTTTCTTGTCATTGTAGAACCGGTAGAGCTTTCGCTGTCTTCGTCGAAAGACTGTCCAGATCCATTTTAAACTAAAGTACTAAAGTACAGAGCAACCATTTGTATAGCTGCATCAAACATGTACGACAGAGGCATGCGACCAACAACATCCACCATGACCGACAGAAATTCGCTGGCGCAACCGTAAAGTTGTCTGTGTGAAGCAAGTCCCAGTCAGTTAACTAGTTGGTTTGTCAGCCACCTATCTCTTGACATTCTGGTTCTCCACCTTGGCGAACAGGTCGTCGAACTGACGTGACTGGTTAATGGGGTTACGCTGGAGGTTTGCCATGCGGAAGCGGAACTGCCGCCACGACGACCCGCGGTCTTCACGCGGCTCCAGCGTGTGGTGCAACTCCGTGAAGCGCTCCTCCTTATTCACGTACACGTCCGGGTTCGTGAAGAGGTAGCGCAGCGACATGCCCGTGGCGCCCACGGCGGCGAAGGAGGCGCAGAAGACGACGGGGAACGTGCCTTTGTCTGTGGTCCAGAGGTTGAGGAGCTTGTAGCCTCCGCGCTTGACGATTGGTTGGACCATCTTGTTTGAGGAGAGGTAGGTTGGAGTGTTTGAGTGCTTGAGAGCTTGAGTGCTTGGAGCTGAGTGAGCTACAGTCGCAGTGGACAAAGTAGTCGATGGGATCAGTTGGTATGATCCGTCGAGAGGAAGTTTGGAAATGAGCCGATCAGTCGAATGCCGAACCAAGACGGAAGAGGTTATGATGGTCGAGGCGATTGCAGACAGAGAAGTGGAAGTGCAACTTGGTCCATGGCAGCCTGCGTATGCAAGTCAAACGTCACAGGCGGATGAATGCACCGCCGTCATAACTGCTCGTTTTGCAAAGACACGAAGTGGGACGGGCGCAGGTCGCGGGTCGCAGACACGCACAATACTTTGTATCCATACCGGTATTTGTATACATTCGGTGCTACCCACCGAAATGCCCAAAATAAAACGAAACTTTTGCTCGAGGGGATTGCTAATACAATGCCCGTGGAACCGTTAGATGACTTCTACATAGCACCAAGATGACGAGGCAGACCTCTGCATAACTTTACAAAGAGGTCAACGATTTTGGCGAGCTGGGCACTGTCGTGACAGGCATCTTGTGGACCTGTTCAAGTTACCGTGTCGACGCTGCTACTTCAGAATTTTGAAGGTGCGGTTTACTGGCGCCAAGTGCGCCGCGACCTGCGGCCCGCAAGGCGCCTATTGCACAGCGAGTGGCGGTAGAATGAGCGTTCCCACGCGAATTAAGAACTGGCCTGGGCCTCACGTGCCGTCTGACAAGGAATAATATGATAAGTCTAGCTGCTAGGCTCTAGCTTTGCTGGAGCCCAACGGATCAGAATTGAGCACTGAGGCGGCGACTGCTTATCAGTTGAATGCATTCATCCCACTGCAACATGAAGCAACTACAGATGCATTGTGCTGTGGGATTCATAACCTCGCCTAGGTAGCTCATTTCTCCATTCAGTGTTCTGGTTGGTAAACACGCTGGTAGCTAATTCCACGAACAATATTAACGCCACGCAATGGATAAGCTTCTTGGCCGTGAAGGCTTGTGAAACGCCATGACCACCATTACTGCGAGCTACAATATTTGGTTCGTCCTCACGCACGTGGGCCGTGGCCCTCGAGTGCGAGCCAGATGGAAGTGTGGTGCAGACGCATTTTCCGCGCTAACAGGGAGATGTTTGTTGGTCTTTTGAGCAACCAAGATCACTCAAATCAGCATGCTTGACAACCAGCCATTTTCAAGATAATGACTATATCCTAGAATTCGATCTTACGGCTCTTTGGCTCAAAGCTTTGCTTGCGAGCCGGCGCAAACTCCGCTGTCCCATGCACCAGCAAATCCCAACGACAATAAGGCAGCGTCAATAGCGCCGCTATATCAACGACAGGAAAGATGAACGGCGACACAGCGCGTTTTTTCCGAGTTTCCAGGCAAAACCGTAGGAATGACTCGAAAATACCCTCGACGTTGAGCAAAGCTGCGTGAGCCTTCAAGGAAGGCGCCGCTGCGCTTGGGAAGGCACGCAGTGTGCACGCAAGGGTTAAATCAGCGGCTCAAGCTGGTACAGGGCGAAGCGCTCGGGCTGTCGCTGGTGCTGGCGCGTCATCACCAACAGCGCCGACGCCAATTGCTGCTCTGTGACACAAGTTGCCTTTCAGTAACGGTGTTTTTCCTACCCTAATCCTCAATTATTCCGCAATCCCAGCTGTCCTGTCTGCACCCAAGATGGTTCCCAGGAAAGTGTGCGAGAGCGTACAATTATAAAATGGCGTAAACTCTGTTTATAACGATGAATGTCTATTTATCCCAAAGTTTGTATTTGTTTACAATTAGGCCTACAGTGTATTTTTATGTCTGATAAATACTATAGTATATCGCAGACAAAAAGAATTCAGCGCGGCGTTGCGCCTCGTCTCCTCGCCGCCTTCCGCGAAGTCTGCGAGCACTTGACCATCACAACAACAATTCCCTGCTTTAGACGCTCATATTAGCAGCGGCGCGCTCGCTCAAGTCGCCATCCAAGATCGTCGCCTCATCTCCGGGAGAAACGCCACTCGCTGCAGGCCTCTCATTGTAGAAATCCCTCTTAGACCGCACCGCTGAGCCGCGTGTAGGCGTTTCAAGGACAAATAAAGCTCTCACTACTACACACAGCACAGGACACAAACGCACGATGGGCAAGTGGAATCTGCAGCGGAGACGCTCGCACAACGAGCTACCGCGCCTACAGGAACTCGAGAGAGCAGTGCAGTCCGAGATCCAGGACATCCTCGGACGCGAAGAGTTGTTCCTGCGCTCCACGTCGGAGCTTACGGAGCTTATGAAGAAGCTGGGACGCACTCAGGGCCGCGCGTATTTCCGGTATGTGCTGCGTGAGGTCTTCGGAGAGAAGTCCAGATTGTATGAGACGAACGGCGTGCCCTCGTCGTCGCAGGTGTGTGTCTATGCCAAGAGCATCATCCAGCGGTTAGCCAAGGCCATTCATTTCGCACCGTTGGTGCTGCGTGCCGGCTGCCACTATATGTTGACGGAGTTCAGGAAAGCCTTCCCAGATTGCAAGCACAACTCACGGATAGTGGTTGGTAGTCTACTTTTCCTACGTATATTGTGTCCAGCACTCATCAAGCCAGAGATGTTCGACTTCCCGGCACATACAGCACAGTCCCTGCCCATGGGGGTCCAGATTGCCAAGTTGTTGCAGCACACACTCAGCGGCACACCCGTGGGCGAGAACGATGCTGGCTGCAACGACAGCAACGCCTTCATCCATACCTTCCAGCCCTTCGTGTTCAACTTTCTCGTCCAGTTCCCCAAATCCGAGATGCATTCGGGCTTGAAGAACTGCAGCTGCCTGAAGTTCGGTCAGCTGCGTCCTGGGACTGCAGCGCCGTGGCACCAATCACGCCCACAACGCCCACGACTCCCAACTGGCCGCCCTCGCCCCGGCCGCAGTCGTGGGATGCACATCCAGGGAAGATGCGCGGGCTCTCCATGATCTCCAGCGACGCCATGAAGAGCAAGCGCAAGTTCTCACTACGCTTTTGGTCGCGGGGCTCCGGCCTTAGCCAGCGGCATACGCCGTAGGAAACCAGCCGAACCCATAGCCAGCATAGGAATATTTAAGCCAAAGAAACCTCCAATTACAACGATCCGAGATCTGGAAGCTTCATGCGCCATTAACTGCTTCCACCTCCATTGGTCCAGCAACCGACATCAAAGTGTAGCCATCTCATGATCTCCACGCATCCTTACCTCGCAACTTCGCCGAACCTTCGGACTCGCACCAGAACTTGTAGAAAACATCATTCACTGTCATTTTAAATAAATATGAATTCTTTTAACGGTCATAAATGCACTTTGAAGTTAGATATATGGTAAGAACGTATAACGGCAACGTTATCATTCACGGAAAAAAGCTAATCCATCGCATCGGAGCCCCCAATTTGACGCTCGCTTGCTTGCGAAGGCCGTCCAGCGCGCAAATGGACAACAACAGCAGCCCCACCCAGGTGATCGCCGAGCTGACATGCACACATGGCACCCCCAGCCGCTCAGCGACGTTGGCAACAAGTGAATCAGCCCGCGAGCGCGTTCGCGTTTGTGCAGGCACCGTGACGGTCAGCTGCCACTTGGCTTCAACGTGTTCGTGGTCCTACGCCGGCGTGCAGCGTTCGCCGTGCGTTCAGGGCAGGTTGGTTGGGGACTGACGTCAGTGTATCGTGATTGTTGTTGTCGTTTTTTTCCAGAGTGTGTGCGCCGTTGAAGAGCAGTTGAAGAACTCGGACAGAGTGATGGTCATGTGTGGCAGCTCCTCAGGGGAGCTGGTGGTGCTGCGCAATGAACTGGTGAGGCACCAGGTTTCTGTTGGTATTGACTGTACATTTAGGTCTCGTGCTGATCTAATTGATGACTACGTTGTGATTTTTTTTCTATAGGAGACGCAGAGATTCCAGTTGGAGGGTGCAGTGCAACAGATTTGCTACTACGGAGACGGAGAGTTTGTTGTGGGGGACTTATTGGGCAACCTCTATGGAGTAACGCAGTATGAGATCCTCTGGAAGGTTGAGATGGCTGTGTGCTTGTGGAGTTTATTTTTTAGGGTAGACACTTCAATACTCAAGATTGTTGTTTGTATATTGACAGACACAATTGCCTATGGTCGCACCACAAGATGGTTTCGCTACGGAGTGCTTTTATCCGGGAGTTGCCCAGCCTGTGGTGAAGGCGATCACGCATGCCAAGCTGCTAGATGTCGAGAAGACACTGTCGAACTATGTTATTGTGGCCACAGGGCAGAAACATTTATTGGTGACTCATCGTGGCAAGAATTTCGGAATGATTCCAACTCGGACTCCAATTGGGACCCTTGCGAGCTTTTCTATTGCCGGTGCAAAAGCAACTGATGAGGATATTGTGCTAGCAGCTGGAGAAGAAGGGTAAACTGTCCGCTGTTTCCGTTTTGGCTGGTTCTGTAGACTTATCATTAATGGTTCTGTTTTGGCAGAATGATCTACCGCCTTGTGAGCTATCGTGACGTGGCACCAAAGGAGATGCCTGACTTCCGGTTCGCCATGGAAAGGTGGACACAACTGTCGTTCCCAATTGCAAAGTTGCTGTCCGTAAAGACGCCTGAATCACCCACGGATGCCAAATCGGATGACTTTGCATGGATCTGTCTTGGGGTGGACGGCGAAGTTGTTTTATTCCGTGGCCAGGAGCGTGTGAAGCAGTGGGATTTTGCGACTTCGGGTACTGACCTTGACTTCCCTGTTGACTTAACACTGGTTGAGACCAATGCCGATGCGAAGCAACAAAGTGGGGTAATCGTGTTTCCAGATAGAATACGCATATTCTCCGCAAATTCAGGAAGCCTGGGAAGCCTGGGAAGCCAGCAATAGGCATAGGAGCAACCATGCAAGACAACTATCACCATGGTACAAGATACTTCAGCGTTTGGCTTTCTATTCTGCAACGAGTGTGCGGCTTAACTAGACAACATCATTTGAAGTTTGAGGTCGTCGAAATAACACCAGGTTCTTCCCATCAAACGGAAGGAACGCCTTCTCGATGTTCGGGTGCTTGGCCTCGAGGTACTCCACTAAATTCTCATACGACAGCACCTTGCTGCCATTAGCAAGGCGGCGTTCGGGAAATGTATTGCCAAATACGCAGCACGGCACCACTGCGAAGGGTTTGCCAAGCTTGATGGCCACGTCAAGAATCGCATCGGTAGCTTCGTCAGGATGCATTCCCAGGAGTAGAGATGCTTGGTTGACCAATTGAGCATTATTGGCGTCTTCTAGGAAGGACCCTGTATTGAATAGCGTCTGCACCTGTGGTACAAGTGCTTCAACTAGGGCCGACTCTGCTTGGTCACATTGCTTGGCTTCTTTCTTTCGCTTCTTCAGGTACTTGTGTTGCATCTTGGATAATTTCATCGGTCGCTGCACAACAAAACAAAGCATTTCGCGTCACTCAAATATTGAAAATGCAGATCCAACGAACACCAATTGTGCCTTACCGGGTCGATAAGCGTACAAGGTAGATGCCGTTTATTCCATAACTCGAACGATACACTACCTCGTCCTCCCGCAACGTCAACGACGCCTTTGCCAGAGGAGAGAAACTCCACACCAAACGTTTCTACGAGCCACTGGACAAATATCTGCGCACGCTGTTGTTTGTTGGTTTTTCCGTGTGGATCCAAAGGGTCTTCCTCAATATGAGCTCGAATCCGTTTGAGGTGCAGCCGCTCTTTGAGCCATTTCGCACGCTCACTCTTTCGCTCTGCGTCGCTCACGTGGAAAAACTCGCAATTGTCGCCATGCTGACACGTTTTCGAATTGATCCAGAACTTGCAATGGACACGTTCTGTAGCATCAGCTACGGCCTCTTGTTGTTTAACCACCACCTCGCCATTACTTTGGTCTTGTTTAGCATCGTAGTCTTGCTGCCGTTTATTAGTTGACATGACGACCGTAGGCAGTGGGAGGAAAGTTTCTCCTGGATTTTCATCCTTCCACGCACGGACAACTGTGATATCTCTCGCATGTACCAGTATCGACGTTCCGTTGTCAAGACGCTCGACAAACCCGCGAATGTGAACGATATCGCCCACTTTTAGTCGATACCGAATGGCATCCACTTCCTCCAGCGATAACTCGTCGTCAATGATCTTGAGAATCACTTCGAGTCGTTCACGCTCTCCACTTGAACCTGCCGCCACCGAAGCTAAATCAAAGAATGAACACTTCCGTCTGCCATAGTAGATTCATACAAAAATATTGAAGGTAAGTATTGGTTTTAGAGTGTATTCAGCTAAATGAGACGTACGAAATGCGGCGCTGATGCATCAGTTGGCCCTCCACGACGAGATTGCTCTGCACCAACAATAGAGTGCACTTGTCAGTGTGGTATGTACACTATAGGAATTGTTCTATTGCTACCTGCAGCGCTTTCTCATCGGTCCATTGCGTCGCCTCTGTGCGGAGAGCTGTGAAGCTGGGCCACACCATTTGATGGCTCTCGCAGCTTATTCAAAAATGGCTTCATGGAAATCACTGGATTGGCTAAAATATAATTATGTCGCGCAATATGCACATGTGCCCTTACTCACGCGATGAATACACCGTTGGCACGCAGATGCACTTGAGGTGCATGGTCACTTCTTCGTGGTGCGAGAGAAATGGAAAATCGCCTCCATTCTTGAGCATCGCCTGATGGAATTCCGAGCATACCAAACATTAGGGTTCATACAGGTACTGTAGTTCATTTTCAGACATGTAGTGGCTGAGCAACGTGTACCCGTTTAGCACGTGGGTAGCGAGCGCAAATCTGGTCCTTGAGGCTCGTCGGTAGACTGGTGTCTTCGTAGCTCTTCGATTGCAAAATAAAAATTGATATCTTAGTCAGCCTGTTGAAGTTGGTGCACACAGACAGCAAGGTACTTACGTCGATTAGTGTAATCTTCTCGTCAGACAGAGAGATTGACCAGCACTTAGGGTCGCATGATAGGCAGTTGAGAGTCAGGCGTGAAGACATTTCTTGTTGGGACAAAATCCCGAGCTAAGTATTTCAGCAAGACGATCCCAAAGCACGTGACTAGAACGTCTTTGTAGCACATTGCGCAGTGACAGCAAATGTCGAACGTGGCGTCTTACCTGATCCATCATGTAGTTGATCGCTTCTGTTTGTGCACTTGAGCACGATGCAGGCCTTGGGAAATGTTCCACGATGTATCTACATGCCGAGACACCAAATATTGCAATTCTCATTCCAAGTACTGGTATCCAGAATTCGACTAATGCCACTTACTTCCGCACATAGAAGTCTGGCATGAAAGGAAGCCTGCACAATACAGCAATTAGTATTAGATGACCATCTTGACAGTTCCAGAACGGCTATGCTGCAAGCCGCTTACATTTTGATGCACGGGGCGTTTGCGCCGTACACACTCGTATCGCAAAACCCTTGAGTCATAGCTAAGGATGCCACACGTTCCGGATAGAGGGCTATGTAGCGCTGTTCATTTCCAGATACCAAATACAACGGACGAACACTCAATTAAGTCAGCATGCCAACACATTTTACACTGTTCACTCACGGCACCTGGATCAAGTATGCACCCAAAGACACCGCATACACATGGATCTAGTGCACATAACGCGCTGGAGTAAGTACAAACACCAGAGTAAACACTAAAAGCAAGAACTTACTTCAGGTAGATTCATAGCTATAAGGAACCGATCAAAGCTGTGAATCCATTCCTCGTGTGTCCAAACGATCGGGTACTGGACCTGCATTTAGCACGATAAGGTCAGCGAAGAGAACGTGGTCCTCCAGGCCAGTCAATTATCCCCACCGCTAGGACTCGATAGCCTTTGGCACCTAGCGCTTGAAGCTGTAGATGGAAGCATCGGGCCACGCCGCTTGTTCCAGGAAGACACACCAATGGTGGCAACCCAGTATTCGCAGCGCTTAGTTTTCCCGAGTCATAGTACTCCCACGTGTTGCCATCGTACGTGGTGATACGTTGACGCGCAGTCTCCTCCAGGAATAATTGCTCGCTATGCTTCAGAGAGGTCTGCGGCTTCATCTTTGGCGCCAATTAGGTATAATCGTAAATGTATGGAAGGAATCAATAGAGGAAAAACTTCAACTTACGAGCCAAAACCAATTTTGGATGACCAGCCAATCAACGTGCAAAATGAACTTCTTCGTATTTTGGGCATTTCGGTGGGTAGCACCGAATGTATACAAATACCGGTATGGATACAAAGTATTGTGCGTGTCTGCGACCCGCGACCTGCGCCCGTCCCACTTCGTGTCTTTGCAAAACGAGCAGTTATGACGGCGGTGCATTCATCCGCCTGTGACGTTTGACTTGCATACGCAGGCTGCCATGGACCAAGTTGCACTTCCACTTCTCTGTCTGCAATCGCCTCGACCATCATAACCTCTTCCGTCTTGGTTCGGCATTCGACTGATCGGCTCATTTCCAAACTTCCTCTCGACGGATCATACCAACTGATCCCATCGACTACTTTGTCCACTGCGACTGTAGCTCACTCAGCTCCAAGCACTCAAGCTCTCAAGCACTCAAACACTCCAACCTACCTCTCCTCAAACAAGATGGTCCAACCAATCGTCAAGCGCGGAGGCTACAAGCTCCTCAACCTCTGGACCACAGACAAAGGCACGTTCCCCGTCGTCTTCTGCGCCTCCTTCGCCGCCGTGGGCGCCACGGGCATGTCGCTGCGCTACCTCTTCACGAACCCGGACGTGTACGTGAATAAGGAGGAGCGCTTCACGGAGTTGCACCACACGCTGGAGCCGCGTGAAGACCGCGGGTCGTCGTGGCGGCAGTTCCGCTTCCGCATGGCAAACCTCCAGCGTAACCCCATTAACCAGTCACGTCAGTTCGACGACCTGTTCGCCAAGGTGGAGAACCAGAATGTCAAGAGATAGGTGGCTGACAAACCAACTAGTTAACTGACTGGGACTTGCTTCACACAGACAACTTTACGGTTGCGCCAGCGAATTTCTGTCGGTCATGGTGGATGTTGTTGGTCGCATGCCTCTGTCGTACATGTTTGATGCAGCTATACAAATGGTTGCTCTGTACTTTAGTACTTTAGTTTAAAATGGATCTGGACAGTCTTTCGACGAAGACAGCGAAAGCTCTACCGGTTCTACAATGACAAGAAAACAAGAAACACAAATACACAACTGTGAACACTACGAGTTTGTTTTGAACTCCGCTTTCCTTCTCAGTTGTTGTGTTGATATACCGCATTGCTGATGCAAAGGTTTCTTTGCAAATACTAGGCAGCAAGGTTCACCGTGAGCCGAGCGAGCTGTGGTGGAGCCATCCAAACGTTGTTAGGGCACTAACGTGATTGACTCGACAACTACGACAGTGAATCACTTCGCCACGCCGTTAATGCCAACTCAGTATCGACCGCATCGACTGACGACGAAAACAGAATGCGGCGGAAACATGGTGCAACCACTGTACATGCAGTACTGACTGGGCCTCAACTAAGGGTTCCTTTCAGTACAATCATCCCACAAAGCAATCATCAAAAGGTAGGCATCACATTGTATCGCGCTCTCAATACGGCGACTGTCGAAAATGCTGTAGTTGTTTATGTCTCCGCTATCGGACACGCTTGCTAGCCAGTGCCTTCGCGTTGTCCTACTCCTCCTCTACCAGCTATCGGTATCTAGGAAAACCTTCTGCACGACAAACCATTCATTTACCGGTGGGCAAGCTTGGTTGACAGTGTTGACATTGACTTGACCTTGCCATCAGGCACCATGAACATCACAAGCGGTTTCTCGTCCGAAAGGTACGGCGAGTCCACACGGAAGTAGCCGCGACGCTCAAGCTGCACAACCTGGCCAACCTTCATGTTGCGTAGCTCGTGGTCGCCTACAGCGTGCATCTCGGCACGCGTGGTCTCCGTTAAGAAGTCATGGAAGTCATCGCCCTCCTCGAGCTTTGGCTTGTTCAGCAGGTGGTCGAACTCCACCAGCGTGATGGGCACAAGATCGGGCACGTCCGCGAGCCACGTTACCTTGAGCTTCGTTTTCTTGAAGTCGCCCTCAGGATGGTTCTCAGCCTCGACACTCGTGATGGTGCCGTCCGCGGCCTTATTCACCTTCTTGACGATGATGTTACCATGACGCATGAGAGTCACCTCCTCACCCTCCACGAAGTTCGCTACATCATCACGTTCCAACAGCAGCTTGTTGCAGAATCGCACCATCTTGTTGCCCATCGACGGGTCCTTCGGGTGGCGCGCTACAGGAATACCAACCACCTCGCTCGACACGTTCGTCAACGATAGAGGCACAGCGTCCTCCTTGGAAATTGCGAAGTAACGCGGGGCGATCGGGTCAAGGACACGCTTGTTGAGCGTCCAGAACTTGTCCCACTCCATGTCGGTAATACGGCGAGACGCTCCCTGGCTTAGAATGAACTCACGCAGCGCCTCCACCTGCACACCGCGACGCAGCACACCTTGTACCGTCGGGAAACGAGGGTCCGTCCAGTCCTCCACGTGGCCGTTGTCCACGAACCACTGCAACTTACGCTTCGAGAGCACCGAGTACACGAAGTTCATGCGGGCGAAGCCCTGGATAATTACCTTGCGCAGACTGAGCGTCTCCAAAACCCATTGGTACTGGAAGTCGCGGTCGTTGTACTCAGTCGTACGCAGAGCGTGGGTCACACCCTCAAGCGAGTCCACAATGGGGCACGCCAGATCGTACGTCGGGTACGCCTGGTACTTGGTGCCCGTGCGGTGGTGCGGCGTCGGGTTCAGACGGAAGAACACGGGGTCGCGCATCGTCTTGTTCTTGGCTTGCATGTCAATCTTACCGCGCATGCAGTAGCCTTGAGCCTCCGGAGCATTCTTCAGCAACTTCTCGAACAGTGCCAAGTTCTCCTCCACCGTCTGATCGCGACACTTGGAGTTGATACCCTCCATACGCTCCTCACGCATCTTCTCCTGCGACGTGTTGTCCATGTAGGCGTTACCTTCACGCAGCATCTGGCGCGCGAAGTCCGCGATCTTTGGGAAGTAGTCTGACGTATATGTCACGACGTCCGGAACGACATCCACGCGCTTGAGATCAGCAATGATGCTCTGCTCAAATTCTTCCTTCTCTTTGCTCGGGTTTGTGTCATCGAAACGCACGATCAGCTTGCCGTGGTAGTGACGCGCGTAATAATTGTTCAACATACAGGCCTTAATGTGGCCAATGTGCAGGTATCCAGACGGCTCCGGAGGGAAACGCGTCACCACCTGACCTTCCACGGCGTCCTTCAGGGGCGGGCAGCTACCCGAATCCTTCACCTTGGCTGCTCCAGTCGGTGCAGACACCTTAGCTGGCTTAATGCTCTTCAGCTGCGAGTCAACCTTCGCAAACAACGCTTCCTGTCCCTCGAGGTGTGCCAGCCAGCGCGTCACGTTCGAAAATGCCTTCAGATCCAGCTTCTTCTGCAGTGGGGCAATCTGCGCCCATACACCAATATCAGCCAGTGAGAGCGCGTGTCCAACAATAAAAGTCTGCGTTTTGAGCACACGGTTCAAGATCTGCAGTCCGCCATCGTCCTCAATGTTAGCACCCAGACGGGTCAGAGCAAAGTCCAACCAGGCGTCAATTTGCGAGGGCGGTAGGGCAGCCTCTGTAGGAGCCGCGTCCTTGGGCGCAACACCATACAGACCCAGCGCTGCTTTAGTGCGTGCTAGGTAGCGGGCAATTGCAAAGTCTCCCGACACAATACGGCCGTCCGCCAGGGTCAGTGTCGGCACCACCACTGCACTAGCAGCATCACGTCCAAAGTTCTTGAAAGCAGGCGCGTACTTAACCAGCTGAGCCACCACGAAACTGGCACGAGGCAGTGAGCCAGAGCTGGAAAAGACAATGACGCCATCGTCCTCAGCCGAAGGCGTGGGGAGCTCAATACCAGCTGAAGCAGCCTTCTTCAGAGCCTTCTTCCCACCCACAGCAGCGGCAGGGGGGACAGATGAAGAATCTTTGGCTGCCTCTTGAGCGGGGGACGGAACTTCCACACCAGCCTTAAGTGCGTGCTTTTGCGCCTTCTTGCGCTCCTTATTGATCTCCTTCTTTGATTTCTTGCTGGCGTCTTTGGCCTGCTGAGGCTCCTGTGGCTTCTTCTCCTTCTTGGCCTTGGGCGGTGGACCAAAGTCCTTGCCTGTCACCTCCTTGAACTGTGTCTTGAGCGCCAACAGTGCAGCCACAGCCTCCTTGGTCTCGTCCGTCTTGGTGGCATCTTTTAGAGCCTTGAGATCGCGGACGCGGACGCCAGCGGCGCCAATCTGGTCCGTCAACTCCTGCTCTGTGGGCATTGTTAATGTGAGCCGCCCTAGGTCAAAAGACAATGAACTTGAGCAGTCGACAGCAGAACCACGAATGAATCGATCTTGCCTAGTAGTACGCAGTGGAAGGGGGTAATGTTTTAGAGGCATTTATATGAAAGTAAATAATGATAACTGCTTGGGAGAGAGCGTACTTAACTTATGGGAGCGTACGCCTCTGAGAGCGTACTTAACGATTTGGAGCCACAGGAATGTGCACGCGGCACTGAAATTGGGTGGAAAGCTGCTTGTCTAAGCAGCAAGAGCTATGGGGGGAGCTCGCAGTCGAAACGGAATTATTTCAAGGGGATCAAAAGCGACTATCCCTACCTCACCCAACAGTATTTTTCTAGCACGATGGAGACAAACATCGTGGAAATCACTGATGCAGACGGAGAAGTCATCTTTCGCAAGTGCGCTACCGTGTGCTTTATGACGGGCTAATCGATAAAACCATGGCAACCTTGGGAAGGACAATGCCAATTTTGTTGTGGAGAGGCCAATAAAAGTCGTGTTATCTCTACATGTCGGCTCGTTCGTAGCTTTGTTGATGTGCATACAATGGTGCTGAAAGTTGGCAGATTTTCTGCGAGATAGACTGCAGAGAGATTGGCAAAGTGATGGAAGATAAAAATGTTATTCGACCTATCGAGGTGCACACCGTACCTGCAATGGAATAGCTTTCCAATTAAGGAAGGCCTCCTATTGCTCTGTTGTCCTACCTGGTTGGAGGTCAAAGTGTGGGTCGACGTTGCCAGACGACATTTTAGTGGCCAGATTCGCCAATGGCGACGTCAAATTCAGATAATTAATTCCCTGTTCGACTTAAAGACATTTGGTGGCAAAAAGAAAACTGGTAAAAACGTGAGAACTTTTTACGGAACTTTTACCACATAAAGATCCGAACGAAGTCAAATAAAAAGTTTAATTAAAATAAAATGATAATGTGGTGCTGGGCAGCAGCAGCTCTCAGCGTCGTCGCTAGTGCTTGCCTCGGTGCAGACGTAGACACAGCTAACCCTGCTACATTTACACTATGGCCCCAACATATCGATGCTAAACTATCGATCTCACATGACGCAGGCACGTTCATTTTTAAATCACATCGCGCAATCAACGTAAAGCTAAAACTAAATTGTTATAAACTTCAGATGGTTCTGCAGTCATTGAAGCCTCACTTGGGAGTGCTCTCGGTACCTTCGACACAAAATTTGACGCCCAATCAGAGGTATAAATAATTAATTGGGTATTAGTATCAGTAGAATTGTGACAACTTGCTGACTTGCATGTATCAATTGTACTTTGTTATTGGTTTAGTTCCCTCTTGACCCTCTTATTGAGACTGTCGAGGTTAGTGTGATGTTATTCCTAGGCTTACAGCCAAATATTTTTGCACTGTTCTTCAAAACTTTTTGTTTATGCATTTATCTGTAGGTTGTTTGATTCCTCCGACGGACGAGCAGAGCGCCGTGTTTGATCGGTTCGTGGCGAACTCGCCACGTTTCGCTGTGATCAATTCTGTGGGGATTCATTTGCAAGTGAAGTTGGGGGTCATTTCCTGGGACGCTATTAATGAGACGCTGCATGAACGGATTGAAGACAATGTCCGTGGGATCTTGAAGAACACACTTCCAACACTTGAGATTTTGCCTATTTTGTCGAAAGGTACGAGTTTTTCTCTCGAGAACTGGAATGAATTATATTTTGGTTCCTGATCTGTTCGCTACATAATCACTTTGGGTGGGGTATTGTCTTTTATCCAGGGTTCTTGGCCAAGTCATTGTGTGATTTTCACAATTGGAGAACGAGAGACCCAATGTCAGAGCTGTATCAAGAACCTACGCCACAATCACCGAGCCTTTGCTACTCATCGGTCTTTCCGATTGTATCAACAAAAGAAGGACTATCATTTTATGACACAGTGGTCTGTAAAGGGAGTCTTGAAACAGTTGATCCCCGTTTCTCGGATGTTGAGCGTGTTTTGATTGAGGCGAAGCAAGGTGTAGCGGAGAATAATCGTCGGTACCGACTGGTGATGGTGCAACTTGGCCGCAGCTCAATCTCGTCGGCATCCTTTGAAGTGGAATATTTGGAAGCATGGGTTGCGAGCCCGACTAACGAAGATGAGAAGTGGAGGACTGTCCTTGCGATTGGTAACACGAAGCCCGGTATCTTGGTTGTTACGTCGATTACGCAAGATGCAGACCTCAGCAAACTTAAGTACGTTTGGATCCAAGGATCTGGCGAAGCTTTCGCTACATCAAATACACCCCTAGCATTGTCTAGCTTGGATATTCAGGCGCCAAAGATGACGGTATCCGGCTCGGCGCAAGCAACAATTGTTGGAGAAGGTTTCCATCGTCGATATAGTATGGATCTAAAGATCCTGGAGCCTGAAGCCTGTGGCGGAGCCTCTGGAAACAAGACGATCCTCGTTCGTGTACCGATTTCCAGTACTTCCTACCTTGATTTGGATGAAATTCGGGTGCGTGTCGTCCACGGATAAAATTCTTTATGGGTGTTTGCAATTTCTAATGTATGGGTTATCAGAGAATGGAGCGCTTCGGGGAGGTAATGCTTTTGGCGTTCACGAAGCATATTGAGATCGAGCGACCTTCTCCTGTCTCTTCGCAGCATGTCGTTGGCCTTGAATTTACGATGTACGTGCGTTTAGTATTACTCTTGATTCCGAACGACGGTGCTAGTAGACGCTGTTCTTACATACGTATTGCCAAATGTTTCGAAGGTCATCTTCATCTGAGCAAGTGCATGTGGAGTATCCGATTCACTTTCGCTACCAAGCCCCATCTGAAGATGATCTCTACCGTCAGGCATTCGTTATCGCTCCTGAAATCTTTCTATTCTGCCCAAGCAAGGATAAATTTGCCGCCAGAACACTACGTCACTTACAGGTGAGGATAGTACTTGTATGCTCCGTAATCGCATCATCGCTGATTTTGTTGTGTGCGGTAGACCTGGGGAATTACAAGCCCATCCGACCCTGCAGCGGCAAGAAGCGGCAATCATTGGCTTCGCCTTTCGCTATCGCCACCTCTTGCAGCGATAGAAGTGCTCACTCCTGTCGGCTACTTGCCTTCTGACTGGCTTGTGAGCTCGGGGACATTGCTATTTGCGATCCTGGGTGCAGCAGTGCTTCTGTGGGTTTCGTATAAGTCATGGACAGTGAAGCGGTCCGAAATTCCGGCAGAAGCGAATTGGAAAGCCAAGCTCGAATAGGAAACCCTGAAGACTACAGGGCACCGAAAATGGGCTATCGTTGTTTTCTTTTCATACTCCAGTGCAACTTATAATACTTGTGGCGCTCTGGGTTACATCTTGCAGCTCTTGAATGAGATAATGAATTTGTTTTGTTGCTCAGTAGCCGTAGCTTTCCTCGCTTAGCAGCCGTAATGTGAGCATGGCGTGATCCAGCACAGTAGAAGTGTAGTGGTTCATGCGCCGGGTTTGTAAATCCCTCGTGATGGGTGTCGGAGGGAACGATCCAGGAGTGACGGCACCCATGTAGCAGCTCAAGTCCTGGTCGTCGTCATCTAGCCCATTGGATGTGACCGTGGCGCGGAAGAGATTCGTCGGCACGGTCGAATGCATCATCTTTGCCATCAATCGAGACATCTCCGAGGGAATATGTGAGTCTTGTTCAACGTACTCCACCGCCCAGCCCGGTTCAAAAGCTTGAGCTTCTTCTTCTTCTGTCTCACTGTCTTCTGATTCGCATTCCGAGTCTGTGCAGCGGCGGTAATATTGATGCCGTGCACGGTGCTGTGTCTGTCTCTGATTTGGATCCATGGGATCTACTGGTGATGTGCATGGGGTTTGTGTCCGGCCCTTTTCCTTCCCTGACTCTGTCGCGAAGAACCGCTGAATCCCAACAGAGAGCTGCTGATAAAGTCGTTTGACCACGTGCTGTTCCTGTTCGTTAGCGTCACTTGTCGAGTCTGCATTGTCTGAATACTGTTGTTTCCTGTTTGAAGCCTCTTCGAGTTCTTTCGCCACAAGAGACCGCCAAAACGCGGCGAACTGTGCATCTGAAAGCGAAACGACCGAGTCGGCCACTTTTTCCAGTGAGTTCACCGCTGCCACGGGCAATTGGTCCTGGAGTTGGAGATACCACTGGAGAATAGATGAAGCGCAGTATCTGGCACGGTTCCTGTCCAATTGATAAAGTATAAACGCGAGAGAGCGTAGTAGAGACTTCTCCACGGCGACGACGACTGTCATGGCTCGAGATGAGACATCGTCCGGTGGTGGTGGTGGGACGTCACTTATTTGTCGGCACACCTCTGTGGCGCCGGTCATTACCGTTCAAGTGTTTTTGCACTTGTGTGTTTTCCTGGTCTCGATCGAAAGTGACTCCTGCGTTCCGGTCCCTCACCTAAGCGGATGTGTCTTGCGTGGAAAGATTGACTGCTTGTATATCTTGGGCCGCGCCCTATGCCGCAACAGGCCAGAAACCGACAACCCCCATTTTAACATTCACACGCGTCTTAGCAACGGCAGGCAGCTCGTCATTCGTGACGAGAAGGGATAATATTCCTTGTGATTCTACAATCATGACCCTCTCAAGTATTACATGTATCCCGTCATTATACCTACGGTAGGAACTGCCTCATGGAAATGAACGATCATTCTGCAACAGAATGCTGGTTATGCTGTCATATTAAATATCACAGGTTATTTCAGTTGAATTTTGTATTAACATGATCCATACAATTTGAGAGGTTTCAATCGGACGTGTGGGCGAGATTGCATTGATCTATTCACCACCGGACACGAACGATGCTCAAGAGTACTGCTGCCCGCTCGCTGTTCCACAGCGCCACGAAGGCTTCCGCCACGTGCAACCGCTCACCAATGCTCGCCCAGCGTCTCACGCGTCCGACCACGTCATTTTCACCGCTCACCGCCTCCTACAACTTCCGTTATGGTGGCAAGACCGCAGTCACCAGAAGCCTTCAGATCCACTCCTTCGCTACACTTTCGGGGCCTGACGACCACCAAGACAACGACAAAACCCGGCACAGCAGATCCAGGAGCTGCTGAACGAGAATGCGGCGTTGAAAAGGAGGTGGAGACGCTCAAGGCCGAGATCGCCAAGAAACCCAACAAGTTCCTGGGTACTCTACAGCAGTACGGCTTGCCCTTCCTCGTCTGGTGGACTTCGCTCTATTTGGGGTCGGGTGTTGCCGTCTACGTGGCGTTGGACACCGGTCTAGTGTCAGGAAACAGCATCATTGACTTCATCATGCAGATGGGACTGGACAAGTTCATTGACCCGCAGCGTCTTGACCCGACCTACGGAAACATTGCCATTGCTGTCATTGTGAACGAGTGTCTCGAGGTCATTCGATTCCCGATTACGCTTGCTACGTTGCCGTACATTAAGCGTGTCTTCTCGCGTAAGAAAGCTGAGGAAGGCCAGTAAGAGTGAAAGAGCTGGTAGACATGACGACGAGGTGCAACGCTAGAGGGTGATGACAGCTTCCACGGTATTCTTGACGTCGATGGAGACGAATAGAATTGAGTGCGTTTTAGACAGGGATTGAAGCAGATGTACGACTGCAACCTGCTGAAATGCGAAGGACATTTCTTTTGTATCGGCACGTGTATACCAGTGCCATGTGCCTGGATTATCTTTTATTGGTACCAAATTTACGCAAACTTCCACTGAAAAATAGACCTGTCGTTCCCGCCGACTGAGATCAAATACTTGTCGTCGAAGCTAAAGCGTACGTTAGCAACGTGCGACGAGTGACCTCGGCAAACGATGAACTTTGACTGCGAAGCAAACAAGCAGAAAATGTTAGTACCTTCATTACAGATAAAACCTATCAACCAAAGCAAATGCGTACCCCTTTTGGAATACACGGGTAGCGGAACAATTTGACATTGCCTGAATCATCCCCAGATGCAAGCACTGTGCGTGAAGAGGACGCACAAACAGCATTCACATCGGTGCCATCGGCACAATCGGGCCAAATTCCTTGCACCGGCCAACCTAGTGTACATGTCCACGTCGCCCACCTCACATCCCGCAGTGATGATGCTCGACCCACCTGACTGCTCGACGCTGTTTCGCAAAACAGGTATTCATATGCACCGCAATTCGACTGGATGTAGCTGCTGTCATCAGAAAAGTCGAAATGTGTGATGTAGCTACCATGCTTGCTGAATGGCTTGCGCTTCTTAAATTCAGCCGTGGAGGTGGGTCCAGAAGTCACCGAATACAAATAAATGCTGTTGTCGTGAGATCCAAGTGCTACAATTTTCCCACAGGGAGAAAATTTGATATCACTAACCCATTCCTTCCCGGGTTTGTCTTCAAACACAACCTTGTCAGTATCAAGGTCTCCCGCTTGGAAAACAGCAAAGGCCCCTTCTCTAGATGCAGTTTGAGCCCCTGGTTTCTTTCGTTGTCGTACACTATTATCTCCACCAAAACCAACAGCTAGTAGCTCTGCATCTGGTGAATATGCGCAAGCTCGCGCCTTGGCAGGGAGTGCACGAACCTGAATCAGCCGCTTCGCATCCATATCCCATAGTCGCAGCGTTCGATCGTCACCGACCGTCACGAATTCCCTTTGGGAAGGGTGCACGGCTAGTCCCCAGAGTTCCTGTGCAAAATGCCCAGAGAATAACGGTTGACCATTGTGTAGAACACTTCCGCTAGTCGTGTCTATCTCGATAATGTCACTGGAGCAAGTACCTACAAGCAATCTCCTGCCAGTTGAGTTAAAAAACACGCTGTTGATGGCTTTTCCTAAGCTTCCGACTTGTAGCGCATTTAAATCAAAGCACTTCAGAGATTGGTAGGTCAAGTTCCACATGACAACGCGGCCATCCTTCCCACCAGATAACAGTACCGAAGAGCTCACGGAAGTGCCTTCAATCAAACTGTTGCTGGCTACAACTCGGACTTCTCCGTCATGTGCCTTCACCGTTTTTGACAGCTCATTCCCTCTCCAAACATACAGCTCCCCGCTTGCTGTACCAGTCACAAACTCTCCTCCGAAATTGCACCCTGACGGAAACGTTTGTAAACTACCTTTCTTGCCCACAATTCCCTTTTTGGAGGCCATGGATTTACCTTGCACTGACCAAAACAGTATGTGCTTTACACCACCGGTAATAATCATTTCAGCGTTCGAACCGAAAGAAGCAAACCGATTAAGCCCTTTATCCCCTTTTGCTGAAGCAAGGAGTTTGGCTAGTGTCCAAGATCCAGTACTTGCATCCCCCAGAGTGCTAACGAATGGTCATCGTCCGCCCCAATGCTAACGAGCTTTGTCGAATCGTTGTTGAATGCAAGCGATAGGATACCACGTGCGTGAAACTCCTTCATTTCGCAGCGCAACTCGCCCGTGTGGGCGTCCCATACCCGCAAAGCAGGCTTTTTCCCTCGCTCCCCCGTTGCGATAAGGTTGCGCTTGGAATCGCAAACCGCAAAGCTGATGATATCATCGTTGTGTCCTATGTGGTGCTTTTGCATGTGACTCGTCGAGTCGTAAATTATACCAACTGCAGCTGTATGGTACACGATTTCATCATGCTCATTGTACACAAGATTCTGCTGCGAAAGCTCAGACTGATAACCATACACCCACTCCAGTTCAACGTTTATATCTGGTTCGCGACAATTAGGCGTGGCAGCATTCGTAGGCGCAACTACTGCACCTATCCAGGGCTTAACCGCCATAAATTCGTCACCCCCAAAATCTTCAAATGGCTCCTCCTCTGATTCCGCAGATGAATCGGTGCATTCGTCATCTATCAATTGCTTGTCAACTGATGGTGAGATTAGGTCATTCTCACTCATGACTTTCCACTCCATTATAGCACGATCATTCCCGCCGATACTAATAACATAGCTGTCGTCATGGGACCACCTCACATTTGTCACGTGAGATGAGTGTCCACGATGGTGCACTGAGCTCGAATTCTTTGCAATGCATGGGTACCGATAGAGTTTGACCAATCCAAAGTCGTCTGAGGTAACTAGGAGATCTTCACGAGAGTTACGGGCGACCGCATTTACATCGGTGCCATCGGAACATGGAGGCCAAATACCTTGCACAGGCCATCCAAGCGTACACGTCCACGACTGCCACTGTGTGTCTTTTGTACTGCTAGCAGACGTGATATGTTTACCCGTTGTGGCGTTGCTGAAAAGTAGTTCGTAGGCACCACAGTTACTCTGAATAATCTGCCCGTCCACCGAGAAGTCCAAATGGGTAATATAACTCTGGTGCTTGTCAAAGGCTGCTGTCTTGACAACCTTGGAGGCATTTCGCTCAAGACGATACAAATAAATCTTGTGATCATGTGACCCGACTGCTAGAACGGCTCCACTTGGAGAGAACTTCACCTCACTGATCGCCTGCTTGGATGGTCGATCTTCAAACATCTTTTTGTCAAGTCACTATAACATAATAGTACAATGCTCCCTGCTTTCGCTTGAGCAGCCTTTGACATGCCAGTTGCTGCGTTACGTCCACCGAATCCGATCGCGACAACATCTGCTGAATCCGTTAGTGCACATGCACGAGCTACGCACTCAAGTCTCTGAACTCTTAGTTGTTGTTTTTTATTCAAACACCACACGCGAACGGTTTGGTCGTCTCCAACTGTGCAATACTCTGATTTGGTTGGGTGGCAAGCCAGTCCCCAGATCTCCATTTTGAAGTGCCCACAGTGATAATTGACAACGTGGGCTGAGCACGCCCAGCGTCAAATTCCAGAAGATCGCTTCCCCAGTGCCAACCAAAAACATGCGCGGGGAATTCCGGCTAGAGCAGATACTTCGAATTTCTGGGTTTAGTAACTTGACTCCTTGGAGCGTTTGCTCCTTCAATTCAAACGCAGCCACCTTGTTTAGCTGACCATCCCAAACTACGATTTTGGAGTCCTTCCGCCGGTAATCAGCTCCCTTTCCGTTGCGTAAAGTGCTAACACCGCGCCATCGTGGGCTAAGACAGATTTTGTCACGTCAACTGAGCTTTGGAACACGTAGAGCTGCCCATTCGACCCTCCTGCGACAACCATTTGCTCAAATGATGTCACACAATCGAAGCCCGACGGTATTTTCCCATTTTGATGAGCTTTCACCCCGAATATTGCCTTCTTGGAGGTGAGATTTTTACCTTGTTCCGACCAGAAACGGATGTGTTTGTCACCACACGTCACCCATTCCTTTGTGGCAGCATGATAACAAATACTGCGTACATTATTACGCTCTCCACGTGATTGGGACGATAATATTCCACTTTGCCAATTGTAGATAGCTATGGAATGGTCGTCGTCACCGCCTACGCTCCCCAGTTTTGTGCCATCGTTTGAGAAGCAAATCGCGTTTACGAAGCGCTGATGAAAACCTTCGAGACATGGGGCCACTGGTTTTCCACTAACAGAATCCCACGCATAAATCTTAGGCTTTTTGCCCATTTGCGAAGTCGCAAAAGTTGTGCCATTCGGATGTGCGCACAGCGCAACTACGTCATCGTCATGACTTCGGAAGAAAGACTGCCGTTGAGCGGTTTTATCAAATACAATGCCTAAAGCGGCAGTGTGGTACACAACTTTGCCTTGGGTATCGTATCGAGCATTGTTTGAGGCATTCTGGGCTTGGTAGCCATGTACTCGGTCCAGTTCCAGCCGAGTGCTTGGAGAAGTGCTGTCTACTTTCATTGATGAAGCTTTCATTGGAGCTACGACAGCTCCTAGCCAAGGACGTATAGCCATAAATTCGTCACCTATATCGTCGTTGATAGCTGCCATTTCTAGTGGGTCATTGTCTTTCTTGTTGGGTACGTGAAGTCTAGTGCTGTTGTTTTCAGCGAATTGTTTGTCGCCAGCAATTACTGCTCCAGGTTGCTTGTCATGTTTCCAAACGAACACACATTTATCATTTCCACCAACGGAGATGATATAGCTATCATCTGGAGACCATCTGACATTCGTAACATGGGAGGAATGACCACGCAACTCGATATATGAAGCCTTGTCCATGGCACAGGGGTACTGGAAAACTTTCACCTTCCGAAGTCATCACCTGTTGCCAGCAGTTTCCCGTTGTTGGATCGATCGACAGCATTTACATCAGTGCCGTCGCTTTCAGCTTCCCAAATTCCCTGTACTGACCACCCCAAAGTGCTAGTCATAGTGTGCCATAGTTCATCTCGAAACGTTGTGGCGCTCGTAATGTGCTTTCCAGTTTTCACTTCTGTAAATAAAAGTTCGTATCCACCTGAAGTGCTTTGCAGATAGTTTCCATCAAGAGAAAAGTCCATGTGTGTGACATAACTTGAGTGCTTGTTGAAGACGTGGGTTCGAGAAAAGCCTTTAAGCACATTGTACAGATAGATTTTCGCGTCGTGGCTTGAAACTGCTAGTACGCGATTATCAGGAGAAAACTTAACGTCACAGACCCATCGTTTTGGGTCGTAACATGGCTCTTTACACAGGTTAAATCGGCAGAACTATACACGACAAACCCACCGTTAGGCTGGCGCTGTTTTGGTGCCGCTGTCTTTGCTTGTGATGAATTACCGGAATTCTCAGTGCCAAGGCCGACTGCAATTAATTTCCCATCTCCGGAGTATGCACATGCTCGTGCTGGTATCGGTAAGTCAATAAATCCCAACTCAAGCTGTGATTCTAGGTCCCAAACGCGAAGTGTTTGGTCATCTCCAACTGTACAACACAGTTGCTTCGTGGGGTGCACATCTAACCCCACAGCTCCCCTTGAAAATGTCCGTTCATAAGCGCCTCCGAATGCATATTTTGACCTGTCTTAGCATCAAGTTCGTAAATTTCAGATGCCAGTGTGCCTACTAGGATAGTTCGTTTATCAGGAGAATAGCAGCAGCTCCGGATAGACTTTGGCTTAGGATGCAAATCCGATGACTCGGTTGCACCTTGGATCTGGAAAGCGTTACCAACTTGCTTCAACTTGTCATCCCACTGAGCTAGTTGGCCATCTCTCCTCCTGACAACAAATGGCCTGACGAATAAAATAAAGCCGTTATCGCTCCTTCGTGCGCCTTGACAACAGTTGTAAGTTGCCTCCCGACTAATAAATACAAACAACCATCACTTGTTCCGACGGCAATAGACTGCCCAGATGGATCGCCCAGGTATTCCGCTACAGGGAACGGCTGGAGGGACCCCTTTTCCCCAGCAGCCCTTTTTTGGAGATTAATTGCTTTCCTTCGAGCGACCAGAACTCTATGTACTTTTGCCCGCAAGTCATAAACTCGTTTGATACCCGAGAATTTGTGGCGAGATGAAATGGTGCCGCTTTGTTGCCTTTTACGGATATTTTCAGCAAAGCGGATTTCCAGTCGTTGCTGGATTCGTAGATCGCAATGCTGTGATCGTCGTCACCACCAACAGATACTAGCATTCCAGGTGTCTGGAATGCCAGCTGCAATACACCACGCTTGTGAAACCCTTGCAGGATGCACCGCACTTCCATTGTATCAAGGTCCCATACATTAATCTTCGGTTGCTTCCCAATCTCCCCGCTTGCTGCTAGTGGTAGTCGTGGGTGCAAACATAAGCTTAAGACGTCATCGGTATGCGCTAAATAATGGCGCTGCTTCATTGACTTTGTGTCCAAAACGACACATGCAGCTGCCGCAGGATACACAATTTCCTCGAATCGTCCCGCTCGACCACCTGCTGTTGTAGCCGCGTAACGAACGTTGTTTTTGCAGTCTTGCGCGCTGTACCCGAATATCCAATCTAGTTGAACAGATATCAATGGGGCTCCTTTAGTTAGTGGTGGGATCTTGGTCGGAGGCACAATGGCTCCAATCCACGGTTTCACAGCCAAAAACATATCCCCGATATCGTCTGACGCATCATCAAGCTGAGTACCCACTACTGTCGAGGAGTCCGAGGGTGGAGAGTGTTTATCTAGCTTAGCCAGCAAGCCAGCAATTTCAGCATTCATTGCAGCTTCATCCTCCATATCACCCTCACCCTTCTCAGGACTTGCATCTGCAACATCAAACAGTTCAAACAGCTCCCTCGCTCGCTTGTTCTTCACACAGAACTCTCTAAACTGTTCGCAAGTAATTGTAACCCCCTCTTGCTCCATCATTTTCTCCTTCCCCGCCAACGACCCACAACTTGCGATCTCTCGAAATGTAGACTCAGCCAGCAAAACAATTTCCTCTTCATCCACCATAGTATCCAGACTTGCAGATCTGTTAGACGTCTGAAGATTTGACGCACCTGGCTGGAGGATCTTCGCCAGCCCTGACAACGTCGACTTGAGCGAGATCGTGAACTCATCCAAGTCTAGCGCTCCGTCCTCGGACATGTCCCATGAATCAAACAGCAAATCAATCTTCTCATCCACTGGGAAAGCTCCTATAAATGCAATAGCTGAGAAAAACTCCAGTGCGTCAATGGCTACCACACTATCACTAGAGCTCTGGAAAGGCTGGTTTTGCTGTGTACGAGTCCCAGGCTGCGGCTGCTGCCACCTTCTCTGTGTTGACGGGTCTGCAAACAGTTCAAACACGTTGTCTGCGTACTCAGAAACTCGAGATGTGGAGTTCTGGGAGCTGGAATCGCCTGTGGCTACTCGGCAGCAGATGGGCGCAACTGACTCCTGGAGAGCGCGAAGCTCGAGGCCGAGTCGTAGAACGCACGCCAATACGCCTCGATCTCATGTAATCGCAGGTTATCGAAGGGTAAAATGTCGTCAGCCAGCACGACAGGATGGCGGTCCTTCACAGCAGACAGCAGCAGCGCATTCCCCATGTTGAATGCGGAATTGGATCGCAACCTTTCGTGAATAATAACCATTTTTCAACCAATCAGAAGTTATTATTTTGGACCAATCAGCATCAATTGGAATAGAACTCCCCCGACGCCACTGAAACCTTCTGCAGAGATTCAAACGCGATACACCAGCGAATATGACTGACATCCAGAACTTCCAGACCTTCGGTGCGTGTTAAGAAGTGGATTTTGCCATGCATGAGTGGTCGACTCAATCCATGACAATGTACTGATACGGTTCCTGCTTTTTGCGTCTTGATTCACTCTTTGTGACGTGCTACAGACGCTTTTGCTGATGCCAAGGACGACTCGAGCATTGGCGGCGGCAAGGTGCACGTTCGTGTGCAGCAGCGTAATGGCCGCAAGTGTCTGACAACTGTGCAGGGTCTGGCCGACGACCTGGACACCAAGCGCATCCTCAAGGCCTTCAAGAAGAACTTTAGTTGCAATGGCGCCATCGTGAAGGACGACGAGCTGGGAGAGATCATTCAGCTGTCTGGTGACCAACGAACCAACATTCGTGAGTTCCTGCTGGACCAGGAGATCTGCACGGACGCGCAGGTGGTGCTCCACGGTTTCTAAGCAGATTCGGTAGGCGTCTCCATGAACGGGTTGGCTTCCGCTGCGGCGTGAGGTGGCCAACCTGTTGGGAGCCAAGAGTTAGATGAGATAATAGGGACTGATGTCAATCTCCCTGCTTCTCGACGGCTGTTGAAGAAATATATTTGATGCTTCACTTGTTGAGAACTGGTGCATACAGTATGTATTGCAGACTTCAGCTAGTCCAACAGCACTGCATCTATTGCAGAGGCTACAACACGGGAGTGCTGGGTGACCCCATTGATACCTTTAGACCGGAAGCTGTGCTGCGTCTCAGAAGTCTCAACCTGTACCATCGTCGTCTACGTGCGGTCGCTGATTTTGAACTGCGGGAAGTCGAGGTCCGGCTGCCAGATGCCCTGGATCGTCGGGCGTTTGGAGATGACCGGCTTCTTCATGTGCGTCATCTTGCGGCCGCTCGAGTTACGGAGGCGCTCCAGCTACATCCCCAACAACCAGCACACCTCAGTTAGCCAATGCTGTCCACGATCTCTGCCTTATAGTTTTGGTTTCTACAGCTCAGTCCCGCACCTGCTTCATGATGAAGGGGATATCCTGGTTCTTGACGTCCGTCACCTTACGCTCATCTGTGACTGGATTCAGGAGTTAACATCACGTCTGTAGAGCAATAACCACGGCACGCAGCAGTAGAACATACTGTAGTCTCCGACCAGGATCGGGTGGCGAGCACCCTTGAGTTCGGTCTCGAACTTCACCTGCGGATTTTCCTTGACGAAGTTCAGGAAACGCTCGTCGGTCAGTAGCTGCCTAACAACATCGCAGCATCATGTCATACCCCATTAATAAACCCAATATTCTCCATGTAGGTAGACATCATCACGCACCTCACGTAGCGGCTGCTGCCGCCGTGCTGGCAGTAGCGGATCGTCACCTTGTTCAATTGCCACACGCCCTTGGTCGCCATCCTTTCCTACAATTTGACTTGAGTGTGCGGTCTTGAATGCTTGGCGGCCACCTGCTCCACTAAGTTCGCAATAAATTAGCATCTAGTACGAACTTAACAGTTAAGTTCGCATCGAAAGTTTTGCTCCGCGCCAATTGAAGCGAAAGGAAACTTGTCCGCATTGTCGGCGCTTATGACGACGCTCAAAGCGGTGGCTGGACAACCATCCAGTGAGGATGCAGAGAAGAGCGACGTTGACAGCTTACTGCACCTTGTGCGTGCACACCAGCGGCAGCACAACGACCGCGCGTACGACTCGAGTGCTCCAACCGCCATCAAACGCTGCAAGACCATGTTAACCAAATTGCGGAAGCTGCTACCGAAGCTCATGAGGCCTATTGCATCTCTACCTACGGACAAGGCGGTGCCAGTGCTGCAGGACCTTTGTCAGCTGCTGGTGCTGCTGTTAGGCGGCGCTGTGTGTCCACATTCGATGACGCTCTTCATGGAGAATAACTCAGGAGCAAGAGCTACAGAAACTGAGAACCCAGGGGCGTCAGGCTTCCCTTCCTACCCTACAATGGCCACGATGCTATTCTATATGGTGTCGTTTTACTCCAATGAGAAACTGCAGCAGGCCCAGCGCGATGTCCGAGGTGTGACGCTGAAGATGGTACATTTTCTACAGAGTAACGATGTCTACGGGTTTCTTCATTTCTTCAGAGATATGGTGCAGTTATTAGAGGACTGCTTCTTGCTGGAGGAATGCTTGAAGAATAGAGAACACAGGTGTATTGCCCGGGGCGCGTTTATCGTGTGCTTCCTAGATACGGCGATCCACGTGTACCAAGATGCGGACGGACCGCTTGGCGCCACAAGCAATGCCACACTTTGTGGATGCATGCCGATCGCAGATGCGACCCAGTTGTACGAGCGCAGAGAGCAACTGAGGCGGATGCTGCCTCCTGTTCATGTAACTTCGTACAGAGCAGTCGTGGAACTCCGGCAATCTATGACTGTTCTGGCGGATCGAATCATCCGTGAACATAGCGCGATGGTGGAGAGGGAGCAGGCATATGAACGATTATGCCAACTGGTGGAATTGTTTGTTGGTAAAAATGAAACACTGCTGGAGAGCGTCAGCGACGTGTATATGGATGGAGCTGTTTCAAAGCAGGACGCCGACAGAGTTAGCCAGAGTACCCTTCGGCTACTTCAGACGATGCTGCAGGCAAGTGTATCATCGGATGGAAGGTTTGTTCGCTTGACTCAAGTGTTCTTAAAATCCAGCTGTGTTCACGAAGCCCACCCGCGGGTATTGACAGTGAACTCTACCATCCTCGAATGCGTTAGCGCGACATACCCTCATTTTCGATGGTTGTGTTGTGGCCACATCTCGAGTCATGGCTCTCTCGGAGCATGCATCGACTTAGCGATGCCAATCATGAGAGTAAGAGCAACATCGACGCGGTTTGGAAATCCGCGATATCAATTTTGGGTGTGTATATCCGTCAGTTCAATACTACTACTAGTACATGTTCTCCTGCATCGTTGTTTGTGGATCTGCTGGACTATCTCGACATACGAGTGGCGACCACGGCAGTACTATCAAGTGTCATTGATGGAGTCCACAACATACTGTCGACGAAAGAAATGCTGACAAAAGTAGTTCGTGTCACGTCCAAGTCGCTCGTAAGTTCTAAAGGGGTCGAAGTGACAAGTGTGAGTCAATGTTCAAAGGTTACGCGGAAGCGAAAGCGAATTGAGTTGTCAGTGGACTCACAGAGGCTATCCCTGCAATGCGTCGTACTAACTCTGAGCTCCACGAAAAACTAAGCCGGTGGTTGCTTGGCTTGATTTTGCTCGGGAATGGCAGCGACCGGAAAAGCATTGTGGCTCTGTCCATTGTTTTGCGAGTGGTCTTGCCCCTACGCCGCTATATCATGGCTTTCGAGCGATTAGAAGGCTTTGCAATATTCCGAGCATTACTTCAACGGGTTGGTTTAATATTGAATACTTGCGCTCCATCGCTTCGCCCCTCACAAGTGACTATTTGGATCTATGGCTGGTTTTGCTCCGATATTTCGACGATCACGAACTCGAAAGGTACCGAGATCTGCTTGGCAAAGTTATTGAGAGTATTGAGTCTCAACAGGTCTTCACGCATAGCGTTGAGCGAGACAGAACATTTGTGGCACCTGAATGTTGGGAATATCTTGATTTTTAGAACTCTACAAGCTGCACCCGAAATGCCACGATGAGCCGCCTGTTGACAACACAAACGAAGTATTTTATGAGCACCTTCGTAGCTCCGGCGCGGTGCTCGATGCAATTTTTCAGAAGCCTGTGGCTCTACGTGGACCCTTTCTGGTGTACTTTGTGTGGTCACGCCCAATAACGCTCAACATTACCGGCGAGGACTCATGGAGAAATGCGCTGCCTTGGAAAATTGCTTACCGGACTATTATTCAAGAAACGTCACTCGATGCTGTGGTGTGCTCATTTCTTGCGATGGCTCCGTTGCTTGCATTCTTTGCTGTATCTGGGTCAATAGCGGCTCCGAAAAGATGGTTACCTGTATTATGGAGGCTTTCAACGAGAAGATCCAACGCACAAGTTCCAAGGTGGTCGTGTCAGCAATTATCCAAGCATGCGGTGCAGTGTTATGTGCGTCTTTGTGCGACCAAGCTCTAACTGATAGAGCCATGCTGCGTAGTAACCCGGTATATGCAAGTGGTGTCAGTAGCTCAAGAACTTGTCAGTGCCGAAGGCACATCACCAGCTTCGAGCCAATTGCAATCCCACTTGCTCTGTTTTTGCCGATATTGCGCATTGATGTTGGAGATACTTCCGAGAATATCCAAATGAAGAGGATTATCTCAATGGCGAGCGTCTTTGAGCACTGTGTGGTTGATTATGAGAATGACGATACTGCAATCAAGTTCGTCGAACAGCTCCTTTCCTGTTTTGAATCTCACTCTGGGATCATTCGTCAAACAGTGGTTGAAGTCGCTGCTCACCGCCAACATATCCTCAATGCCATGATTGATCCTGTGAGGGACGGTTTCGTTGGTTTGATGGAACTATTGGAAGTTCTTCTATTAGCGGCAGAAAAGAGCTCTGACGATAGTGCGATTTCATCGTTGATGCTAATATGTGGTATTATTGGGTGTGAATGTGACCTAGGTGACAGCGGGGGTCATTGCGTGTGGATTCTTTTGCGACTAGTCTCTGTGTGGAACAGGTTTGCGATCGCGAATCGCACGGTTTGTGCAGCATTGGTGTTTGATCAGATTTGCCGTATCACCACCCACCACTGCATATCGTGGCGGCAAATGTGTATTGAATATTCGGAGCGGTTTTACTTCCCTCTTATTGACGAACTGATGGAAACCCAGACGCTTAAACTGTTTCTCCGCACATTCATGTGTGGACAAGTGGATATGATCACATTCTTGAAGGCGAGCGCACCGTACGTTCTTCCGAAGTACGTTGTCGATCAAAACGAGGGAATGCTACACACGTATGTTGAAGTCTACATTGAAGCGGAGGACGAAAAGCCATGTCCCGAAATGGGCCAGAGGAGGATCCTATTTGTTCTACGACAATCACTAGTATCCTCCTCAATTATCTGAGTATGTGCTGAAGGATTTAATCATACATCAGGTGCAAGCAGTCTCAAACAAAAACCGCCTGGCAGAATGGGAGTTTTTGTTCAAATTCTTGCCAGAAAACTCTACTGTTCGTGACGTGATTACACACTCACCTCTGCGGCTGATGAATTTGCTGGCGTGGGAGCTTGGAGGGCCGCAATCTCGCATGGCTAAAAGGGCAATGCGAGAGGTTGCGAACTGTTTGAATGAAGACCCGAGGGAAGGAGAATCGATGGATCAGATGGCGAGTTTGCAGTCTGGAGAGGCATGCATGCCTCGTCAATATTTTGGCGCTCATGACGGAGTTAGGCAGTCGAATCGGTGGGAAAACCCCAACAGCAATCAAGATTCGCGCAATTAAGAGCATCGATAGGTTATTGGAACTCTACAGTTGCTCATCTGCCGACTTAGACTCGCCTGTGAACGGTATCGTCGACCCTTTTGTTCCGAAAGTGATGGCAACGCTTAAAGTCGGACTCATAGAATATGAGGTGCAGGAGTATGCGATCCAAGCCTGGGGAAATTTTTTGCAAATGCTCTCCACGAAAGCGTTGGAGGCAAACCTGAGCTCTATCATAGTCAGCTTACTTCCCTGTCTTGGTTACGATGCTTCTGCAATTCTGCTCGAAGATGGAACCCCAAACGATAAAGCATGCTGGATCGTCGAATCTCTCGAACGTATGAGACCTACAGGCTCAAAGCTATTGAAGTCACCAGGTAATCGAGGTGAGATTCAAAAGAGATCTATGGCGGCAGCAGTGGGCATCTTGAGGTATTTGTTTATCGAAAAGAGGGCCGAGTTGAAGTCATCATTTCCGAAGATTCCGTTGTTGCCGTCCATCCCTGAACTCGACGAGATTTACGTTGTCCTGTACGAGGAAGAAGGTGATCCAAGATGCCGGCCCCTGCGCGAATATTTGATGAATTTGTCAGAATACATCAACCATTTGGATGTGGGAGTTCGTGAAGTGGCGCTGACGCAGCTGCTTCGTTGCTTGGTTGTCCGTGGTGCTGAGCTCGAAGCGCTAATGCAAAACGAAGGAGACATGTACGTCGACAGCGCGGTTGCTAGCGTGGTGCAGTCAGTTCTGCAGCTTTCGCGCACAGAAAGTCACGAGACGATCAATCTTCTTAGCGCACGGTGTTTGGGGGCTTTAGGCGCAATCGACGATGCCCGCGTGCCATTAAGCATGTTTTACACGTCTGGTGGAGCGCAAGGAGGTATGACTGCAAAGGAAAAGCTGAACCAAAAGATCGAGTATTCGACTAAGGATTTGGCATGTACCGTGATTGAAACGTGGTTGGTGAAAGAGCTGCGCGCAGCGCCTGAGAACACAGATTCATTAGCATTTGCGATCCAGGAGCTGTTAAAGTTTTTGGCAGAACTGACTGCAGATCCACAGCATAGCGGTCAAAGTTTACCATTGACAAACACTTCAGGACTCTCACACAGAGTAAGACATGATGCTGGCGATAACATGCCCGAGTGGATGAAGAGAAGGTTCGAACGAAAAGATGTGCTTCAATTCGTTGAGCCCTATTGGTCAACAAATTACACTGTGTCAGGGAGTCGATCTTCACGAGGCAATGTCCACAACAACAACGGAGCCAATCATCGATCAACAGCTACCGGTAGTGCTGATCGTAACCTTCACCCTGCGCGTGACGATATTTCGTACTACGAAAAATACGGCAAGTCGTATGAGGAATGGCTCCTGATGTGGTGCCGACGGCTGACTCACCTGTCTCAGCCTCCAGAACGGAAAATTTTCTGGGCATGCAGGACAGCGCTTGCGACGTGTCCTCAACTTGCTCGTTTCTTGTTGCCGTATTTAATCCAGAACGTGCTTCGTTCCGGGAGACCAGAAGTGGGGGAGGAGCTCAAGAAAGAGTTCATGGCAGTATTGGATGACCAAGACTGCGGGGTTTTGGTAGATGACGTATTGATGGCACCCTCCGAGGCAGAACAACAATCAAACGACTCATTGACCAGCGCTGGTGTGTCCGCTAAAATCGTTGCAGAGCACTTCCGCCGACATGACCAATGCTCTCAGACAATCTTCTCAACAATTGATGAGCTCAATGAGTGGATCTGGGCCAGTGAGAAAAAACGCCTCGCGCTCAGTGGTAGTGCTGCTAGTCGCCAGGCTTCTGCTTCTAGTCGTATGGACATGCCCTCGGACATGGAAGATCGCGAAAAAGACTACCTGGACGAATTCTTGAAAGAAATCCCAAGTCGCTCACTATCAAATGCTGCGTATCAGGTAAAGGCGTTTGCGCGAGCTATTCAGTACTTCGAAGTATTTCTCCGGCAGCAGGAGTACACCCCGACGGAATCGCGCGACAGCAGCATTGAGATGATGGGGCCCGTTCACCTATCTCTGGTGTCAAATAATGCCTTTTATCTGCAGCAGCTGTATAAAAGTGTTGATGAACCGGACGCGCTTACTGGCCTAGCAACATTACGTCGCTTATCCGCTGCAAATGGACACGATAATACTGGAATGGACACTCAATTCGGAGAGCAAGAGGAAGGCCTTAACCTAACTGATTTGATGCACCAGATTGTCGACCACAAGCAGCTAGCCCAATGGGAAGACGCACTAGCTTGCTATGAACAAGCGATACAAGAAATCCAGTCCACACTGTCGACTCAAGGTTCGTATCCGGGCCAACCGTTTCAAAGCCAACATCAACTGCAGGTCCCTGGGCACAGTCTAGATGTCGAAGCGCTTAAAGACCCGGACCGAATAAAACCTGAACTATACTCTGGAATGATTGGCTGCCTCATTCAGTTGGGGCGGCTTGAAAGTGCGTTGCAGCACATCAACGGTATCGTGACACAAGAACCAAGATTCATGAGCACCCTCTATCCCTTCGCGCTTGAGTGCTCATGGCGGCTGTCCCGTTGGGAACTACTCGCAGAATTACTCAGTGCGGAAAAGCAAAACCCGCTACTTCTCTCGTCGACAAGCAGTTCCTCTGACGGATACGGAGCCAACAATATGCGACTGAAAGGCGTTGACATATCACAGATGATGCTGGTGCGTGTGCTCCATAGCTTGCACAGTGGCCAACAAGAGGATTTTGAGCGAAACTTAAAAGCAGCACGCCTAGAAGTAATGGGTCCGTTAGCAGCTGCATCGACCGAATCGTACCAGCGAGCATACCCCCTCCTGCATAAGCTCCACTTTTTACACGAGGCGGAGCAGGGGTTTATTTTTCTACAGAGAACGAAAGCGGATGACGATCTGGGGCAACGCAGCCTCCAATGGAAACAGCAGAGTCCTTGGGATGTACGCTACAACTTATTGGCGACACCATTGAAGTACCGTGACCCGATACTCGCACTTCGTCGTGTGGTTTTACACGAGGCCGGACTGCGCAACGAGGTCTCTGAGAACTGGCTATTATATGCGAAGCTAACCAGAAAAGAAGGATTCATCCGCACAGCCACCAGCGCCATAATGCATGCTGAAGCGCTCAAAACCAGTATGCATCACTGGAGAAGGCCAAATTGTTAGTAAGTCAGGACCGAGTGCATGAGGCCCTGCAAATTGTCGAACCGGTCGATATCGATGCGTCCACACTGGATTTTGACGTTGAAGATCCTCATTTTTGGGCGAAAAACCTTCTGCTCGCGACCAACTGGATGCAGGAGTCGGGCCAACGGCAAGGCAAAAAGTGATTGAGCGGTATCAGGCAGTCATCCATTTCGATCCGAAGTGGGAGAAAGGGTATTTTTTCTTGGCTAAGTACTACGAGTATTTGCTGAGCGTGAGTCATCCCGAAGCGATGAGTGGGTCCATAGGTGGTGATGAAGCTGCTGCGCTTTTAGTTGATTCGGTGTTTCACTCGCATTTGATCAGCTTAATGAGAAATTACGTCCAAGCCCTAGCACACGGGACAAAGTTCGTCTTCCAGTCACTCCCGCGGCTACTTACACTGTGGTTCGCGTATGGTGAAGTGCTCTATACAAGTAGCGGACTGTCAAGCAACAAAGCTAACAAGGCCATGCGACAAATTGAAATCGGGTTGAGTCAATCCACCACTGAGCAGCAGGTTCTGGCAGACATCACGAAGGTCGTGAACGAAGCCGCAGAATCATTGCCTGCGTACGAGTGGCTCGTATGCTTTCCACAAGTAACATCACGAATTTGTCATCCAAACCCGGTCGTTGTCGAAGGTGTCAAGAAAATCATGCTTCGAGTACTCGCTACATATCCTACACAGGCTATGTGGCCATTGCTAGGTCTCTCGCGATCGTTGAATTCCCAACGTAAACATCGTGCGAGAGAGATCATTTCCAACACGCAGCAGCATTTTTTTGCAAAGGGTTTGAAAGAGATTGCAGACAGTTTCTCTGAGGGAATGCGGATGGCTGAAGAGCTTATTAGTCTTGCCGGCTATGACCCTGGAAATCAGCGCAAGATTCACATTCGCCTTGCTCGGATTCGAACTAAAATTCTCGTGCCGATTCAGGCAGCGCTGACTACCGTTTTACCGGCGTCAGGGCTTGCCCTCACGACGAACATCACGTGACCTTCTCGCCGAACGCACAGGTTTATATCAGATCCTTCAGTGATAAAGCTGACGTTATGTTTACCAAGGAAAAGCCTAAGCGCATCGAAGTTATGGGCACTGATGGCCATCTGTATCCATTCTTGTGCAAGCGCGAGAAGACTGGAGATCTTCGCAAGGACGCCCGCATGATGGAGTTCAACACGATGATCAATAAGCTTCTTCAAAAGACCGAGAAGGTCGCAAACGCAAACTTCGGTTGCGCACGTATGCCGTCGTGTGTCTGAATGAAGAGAGCGGGCTGATGGAATGGGTGCGGCACACGAAAGCTATGCGCCAACTCATCGGGCAGATCCACAAGACGGAGCGAGGTTACATTCAGCCTGTGCGATTAACAAGCGACGTCAAGGAACGGTACATGTACATGCAGAAGAAGTACGCTAATGACCCTCCAATGATGGCGCGGTACTACAGCCGCAAGGTGCTGTCGATGCCTGCGCTTACACCAAGGTTCCATCAGTGGTTTTACAACAATTTTGCGGACCCGACGGCATGGTTTGAGGCTCGGCTTGCGTTCTCTCGATCAGCAGCCGTGTGGTCCATGGTGGGCCATATCATTGACTGGGTGATCGCCATGGAGAAAACATCCTGATTGATAGTACAAACGGCGAGTGCGTGCACGTTGACTTCGACTGCCTCTTTGACAAGGGATTAAAGTTGGCAAAGCCCGAAATTGTGCCGTTTCGCCTTACGCCCAACATCATCGACGCCTTCGGGATCACGGGCTACGAGGGTGTTTTCCGTCGAGTTAGCGAAGTGACAATGCACTTGCTTCGAGACAATAAGGAGACGCTGCGAAGTGTACTTGAGTCTTTCATCCACGACCCGTTGGTCGAGTGGGGTCGCCGTGGTAAGGCCACCCAGAGCAGTAGTAGCTCAGGCAAAAGTGTGGCCGAGCTCTCGAGCGAACGCAGCAAAGAAGAGACACGCCTCGTTCTCAAGACTATTGATGATCGACTGCGCGGGATCTACAACCTGGGTGACGCTATCCGTCCGCTCGTGTCATCCGCGCATCGAAATATCCTGCCGGAGAATGAACCCCTGCCGCTCTCGGTGCAGGGTCAAGTGGACAAACTGATTCACGAGGCTACTTCACTCGAAAATCTCGCCCAGATGTACATCGGTTGGATGCCCTTCCTATAGCGGCTGCAGTCAAGCTACGTCAGTAACGAATGAAAACTTGAGTCCACACTTTTGGCGGATGGATCTAAAATGCTAAAGCACATGACGTTGATGAAGAGATTTCTTGATTCGTACTTAGTGAGTGTTGTTTGACAAGAGGACGAATCGGTTGGAGAAGCATGGATGTGATTGTTGTCGGTACCGCTGCCATCGACGTGGTCCATGAGGTGGCCGCATACCCGAAAGGTTCGTGAACCTGCTATGTCGATCAGGGCGAAGTAGCAATGCATTAACTGTGGTGGCAAACGTGCTGGTTTGTAGAGGACGTCAAGGTTCAGCACGTATAATTTTAGTGTATATTAATATGCCTTAGTGTTATTATTTAATGCCACAAAACCATGGATTTATGTATATGTATTATCAAGGCGCGGTCGTTGGCGAGCTACAAGTGCAGGTGAAGAATGCTAATAGCTACGCGTACTTCGACGCATTCGCATTACTAACGTTGGTTGGTTGATTCTGTGGTTTTACTGCAGAGGAGGAAATGCTGCGAATGCCTTGGCAAGTAAAGAAAATGGTAAGAAGGCTCTGTGCATCTATGTTAACGTCGTTCTGTGTACAGGTAGTGTGCTCGCAGCTTGGTGCTCGCTGTCGATGGCTGAGCACGTCGACTGACCCAGAAAAAGACAGTGACGCTGCATTCATCCATGCCGACCTGGCTGCTTTTGGTGTGGATTGCTCATTGGCGTGTCTTGAAAATGAGGGCAGCATGCCGGTATCGGTGAGAACAGTCAGTTTTTTTTTTGCAGGCAATGCTGACTTATTCTCTGTGGACACTTGATTCACAGTACATTCTTTCGAGTCGGACAACAGGCTCTCGCACGATTGTGCACTCGCGAAGTATCGCGGAACTGACCTGTGAAGCATTTGCGAAACAAGTTGCGAAATATCTGAAGAAAGTTGTGCAAGATGCGAATGCACCCGTGTGGTTCCACTTCGAAGGCCGCAATATGGAGACTGTCAGAAGGATGATGCTGCACGCGCGAGCTTGTGCTCCTAACGCGAATATCTCAGTCGAGATCGAGTTTCCGAGATACGATTGGAAATTGGCTAAGACGTGAGAGCGAAAATTTTACCGATATTGGTTGTTTTGGCTACTTACGGACGGATGTATGTTCGTATAGGTTGGCTTCGTTAGCAGACTACGTGTTCATGTCCAAGGACTACGTTCGTGATAACATAAACTTGAGAAGTGCTGATGAGTTTTTCAAGGGGATTCTAGCACACCAATGGGGCGAGGAGTGGAATCAATGGGTGAAGGCATTCATTTGTCCTTGGGGATCAGAGGGTGTATACTATCTCGAGATGGCTGACGCTTTGGTCCAGCACATCCCTGCTGCTCGACTTGATCGTGCAGTGGAGTCTAACGGGGCAGGTGATTCTTTTATCGGGGCTAGCCTTGCCGGGCTATCGCGCGGTGATGTGCCGCTTGCTCTCGTTTTGGAGATAGCGTGCGAGATTGCAACTACCAAATGCTCACAGCGTGGATTTGAACTTCCTGCTGACAAGAAGTTGATTTGGAAGCAGCGTTTGGAACAGTCAGGACAGCGTGGCGGCGTAGATGGTGCCTAGCCATTTTTGATATGTGAATCGACACTTATACAGTAGTAGGTTGAAGCTGTTAACTTATGGATTTGATGGTGCTTGTGGGTGATGTGGAAACATTACATGTAGCGAACGGCAGGAGGAGCCACAGAGTCGCAAGTCTGCACGAAGGAGACTCTCCTACAGCACACAACGTGACTTCCGAGGTGGAGTTAGAGTTGGAACGGGTACAGTCGTTGCCTGGAGCTGAAAACTCAGTGCAGCTTTTGGTCGTGCGGCAACTGCCTGTGGAGGATGACGACGGAGATCTAATCGTACCTCGGAGGCGAGTAAAACGGAGAAAAACGGCAGTTGCGATTCTACGGCTTGACGCAGGTGATGACATCTCGGAACACACCAGTGATGATACGAAAGGATTCGTCTTGGAAGCGCTGAGTCGCACCACATGGGATGCCGCAGGCACAGCTTTGGCGCGCTGCATTTCTCCTGGTGGAATACATTTACAGTGCACCGGTTAGTTTGCTGTTGCGACTACTCCCTGTCTCTTACTAATTCGTGCTTTGACCTTGTGAAGGGGACTTTTGCTAATCAAACCATTCTAGAACTGGGTTGCGGGATCGGTAAGATTGTGTTTCTACTCTACGCATAACAAATACGCTGTGACGTGTCATTTTGCCCTTTGATATAGGTTTTACGGCCATTGCTGCTTCTCGGCTGAGCAGCTGCGTGTACGCCACTGACTCAGATGCAAGTGCACTAGTCTTAGCTCAGCGAAACGCTGAGCGCAATAAACATGTAAGCGTAAATTGCTACAGAGGTCAGGTAATCAGGATGATTGATGATCATTGCATCGCAGGGGAATTTACGGTTCCGCTTGCTGGATTGGGATGATAACAAGTTTTCGCTGCTCTCGGGTAGCAATAATCCTACTGCATTCGACTGGGTGATTAGTGACGAAGACGAACTGAAAGGGCTGACTACCATTGTCGCCAGGTGAGGGACCATTATACGAAGCTATGATATATGTTCACGTGCATTAACTAGTTGTTGTGCCGATGCTGTATTAGCGATGTCTTCTACGATGATGCGACAACAATTACGTTCTTGCGTGCACTGCGTCGCCTGATGCTAAAGTACTATCGAGTGAAAGCTTATGTGGCGTCAGAGCGACGTTCTGTCTTTTCCGCTGTGTTCATGCGAGTCGTGTCGCTGGGGTACGACGCTTTCCAAGATTGCATTTGCTCGCACACCCCGAGCACTTCTCACACCAAAATTTCCGAGAATCAAGTGCAATGCCAAATGTGCATCACTTCAACCGACCATGACGATCTGCTTCGTTTCGTTGTCCACGAGCTCCCAACGAGTGAGATTCCGAAGAGATTCCAATACGACAGACTCTCCACATTAATGCTGTGGGTGATTGATGCTGTGGTTGTTCGTTGATTCAAGAGAAAGAATTACTAGCGGAGAAGACATTGCGGGATATTTTTGAATGAACTTGGCAGCGTTTGAGAAAAGAATATCCTTCTTAACGTGCTTAACCTAGCCAGAAGAGCCGCTAAGCGTAGCTCTACCGGAGAATGTTCGCACGAGAGTGCTGCGGATGCCTCCTGTAAGACTGGATACTCCCCACGATCGTGACGATGAGCCGCTTCCGGGATCAGGGCTATTCCCGATAGTTGGAGTGCTGTTCAACCACGAATTCAACGTGATTTCCAATCGCTTGAACCCACCCAAGCTCAATAGATCCAAGCGATTGCTGGCAGAGCTCATCGTGAGAATATCGATCGCATTAGCGGTCTTGGATCCCTTTTGTTGTTGTTGCCAATTTGCCTGACGAGCGCATTGTACTCGATCTCAATCTTGAAACTCCAAGTGCGTAGGTGCATGACACCTGCCTCAAACGGAGCGGCTTGTAATTCATTCAGTTTCCCATTACTTCGCGCGAAGTTGCTAGCAAAAGGAGAAAAAGCAAGCGATTTGAACACACACATAAGGATACAAGGCACGATAAAGCACGGCACGTACTCGATCGTAACATTGATACACTGCTCGAGTAGACGTGGAAACAGGTTGGTGTAAGCTATCGACGGCTCTGCAATCATTCGCTGGCCCATGGGATCCAGTAGATGCTGTACCAGTCGCTCGACAAACTCCCTCTGCATTTACAACCAAGACATAATGGTAAAATGACATATAACAACTCTCTACTGGTGCGGTCAGAAGATAACAACAAACCGCTGAAATTCGCGATTTGGCAGCGTCTTTACTGGCCGTGAGTGCACACATGTACTTGGCGATCTGTAGATAGCAAACAGGAGAAGACGAGATGTCAAAGATACAATCGGAGACATTCGTGAACACTAATCTTTGGCCTTACCATGTCAACTTTTTCGACGAGGCACTCTGTCAGTTCCGCAAGTTGGACCTTGCACTCTGCGTGAACAGTTGCGAACTCCACGGATATACGGTAAACTTGAGGGATCGTGTATTGTTTAGCTTGATTTGACCGCGGGGTATGTATGTCACCGCTGTCGGTCGGTTCCCGGGGTGTGGAGGTCACTGAAGATGAAGCAGAAGATGCTGACGACGCGTGCGAAGCAGATCCAGGTGGCTTTACAGAGCGAATACCCTGTTTTGGAAGTGATCCATCATGGTTGACAGCCTCATTGATATCAATGAAGCGCAAAACACGTGCGGCATGGAGTGAGAATTGTGTGAGGATGTCATACTGTGCTAACATCGCCCACAGAGCTAAATCCGTGTCACTTTTGTAGAGGGGCTATCGGAGCTTGTACTTTGCATACGGAGAGAAGAACTGCTCCACAGTGGTCGCGTTGCTTGTGTCCAGGCCAAATACTTCCGAAGTGTTGGTAGCACCATAGAGAGCAGCATCACAAATGGACAAAAACTCTTTGGATCAAAGCGTGAATCTGCAATCTCAGCTAAGTCACTGAGCACTTGAAGCACCTGTCGACCGGTCTGCAATATACTTTCTTCCGTGAACCCTTCCGTGTTGAGGCACCTTAGTTGTTGGTGCAGCTCTCCGTAGAGTTGTGCACTCGAGCGAAAAAATGATAAATCCACCAATGACCCGCATGGGTCATGGCGAGAAGCCCCAGAAGTTTGACTGGTATATTCAGATTCCACCTCAGAGGCATCACTGCCGGCATGTTTCTTCCCACTCCTTTCTTCCCTCGCTTGGTCATAGTCGCCCACGTCGGAGCAGGTTCACACGTTACGATAGGGGCTGTCAGACAACAAATGCTTACCACGTCAGACATTGAACCGAACTACGGTGACTAGCCAGCCAGTCAGCCTATAATAGCCGAACCATCGCAGGAATGCTAATGGAAGCAACGGACATACTGAAAAATATCACCCACAATTCTCACAACATCATTAGTTACATACTTCCCTACCATCATCACACTATTCGAATCCAAAACCAGTGATCTCCATTTGAATCACCTAGCAAACGTGACACAAACATAAGCGGTTAGAATTGATCCCTTTTGCTGACAGCAAGAGTCATCGCAAGATACTTACAAGAGAAAGATATGAGTTGAGGTCATTCTTGGTCTCGTACAGAGGTAAGTCGATGCGGTTAAAGCATGTGTGTGCACGTGGGCACATCCCAAGTGGAGGTGTTCCTATCGGCACCAGCTGCAGTGTAAACGAATGCACGATTCCACTGGCGCTTGTAAGCGCCTTAAATCCTTCCACTGGCACACGTGAGGAGCCTGTTGCGAACTGCAGTAACCTGGCGCGCTGATCGTCCGTAAAGGAACCCACGACATCCCAGAACCACCGCACTACCTCGATTTCTCGCTCGAGTCCTTCCGTGTCATCGTCTGTAACAGCATGTCGAACTCGTGAATTATTCTGCCAGTCAGTCACATTCAGTGTGGGCAGCCCACTGAGATAGAAATCAAGTTCTTGGTAGTCGAAGATAGTGAGCAGAGACTTCGGGATGACCTCGTACAAGCCCTTGAGCAGCGCAGTAAGCTGTTCAGCCACACTATCCAGCATGCGATAGCGCAGCACAAGTGATAGATATTCCATTTTGTTCTCGTCAGTCACGTCGATGTTATTGCCACCAGGTTTCAGCTCCACAGTCTCTCCTGATGGTGTTTGTATGCTAAAAGTCACACACAGAGCGTCCACTTGGTCGTTGTCGCGCACCCAACTCAAGTGTTTAAAAAGTTCCTCGTCCAAGAACTCCAGGTCGGAAAATGTGATGGGAACGCCCAGTAGATGCTTCAGCAAGGGTAATGCCAGGCTTACCTCCACCACCAGACCGTCTAGAATCGCTTTGCCCAGCAGCCTGCCAGCAAACGTGAAGTATTGCAGGTGGTCTTCGCCTTCTGGAACGCACTTCTCAGATTCCGAGTTAATCCAGTAGCTAGAGTCCTCTGCATGCGTCGTCACAAAAGGCCTCGCTCAGCGCTGAAGAGCTGTTGACATACGAGCACGAACCATTCGCGCAGCACACCACCAGCATCCAGGGCCGGTTCGCCGATAAAGCCGATATTCAGATGTTCTCGCATCCTCGTCGTGTCAACACCAGGACCGGAAAGTTGAGGCAATGCGTCCTCCAGAATAGCTGAGCGATGCACATCGATCTTGAACATGGATTCCGTGTAGGGCACTGCCAGCTGTGTGATCTGCTTGAGAAACCAACGTTTCTTCTCCCTCCACGTCATAGCGAGAACTCCTTCAAAATCGACCGCCTGCTCATCACTGTCTGTCTTTGGATCAATGTCCAATGCAATCGAATCCGTTTTGCGATACACCATTTGTCCAGATGCAGTCAACTCCGAGAAGAACCCCATAGACGCCGCATTTTTCCGGTGCAATTGCTCTGCAATATCTCCTGCAAGTTCTTCACCTCTGGATTCTTGCTCAAGAATGAATTATTCCTCAACTTTGTCACAAACGAATCCGCTTTGGCAAATACCGATCCTGGTGCCGACGGCTCCATAGTTCTCACCCACACAAACCCCCATTGGGCAGAGGCACTCTTTGCCACAATCTGCGTCGACTCGCCCCTCGTTGTTTCTGATTCAGTTGCATTTCATTCAATCTTCGATAGCGTAAAGCTCTCTGTCTCATATTTGTAGTTTCTTCCAATTCCTGAGTCGTATCCAGGGACGATTCACT